>CAMQGK010000334.1:642500-845000 GCA_947000775.1 Pterois miles
AGAATTAAGTATAATAAAACCACAAAGAAAGAATAAATTAAATTAGGCTGGAAGTGGTAAGTTCAAGCTAATAATTTTTCATATAATAAAAAATTGTAAACATGATAGCTGTAGCATAGCTGTGATCTGCTGCTGATAGATGAAAACTAGGCCAAAGCTAAATCAATACAACAAAAATATTAAAAATAAATGAAGCCTAGTTAATTGATAAAATGTGACATAAAATAATTGTTTTAACTTGCTTCTTTATTTATATTTATATTAATTCCCTTATTTTTTTACACTTATGATAAATTTTGCCTTTCATTCATTTATGTATTTATTTTTAGAATTTTGTATTAATTTTGAAATGTACCGTGTGTATTTATGCACAATTTTCCCTTTGCATTTCACCCTTTATTTATTTCCTCAAACTTAATTATTTCTGTATTATTTCTGCTTCATTACACAAATGAGGGGGCTGTCACTCACTGTGTAGATCGACTAGCTGCACTCCAGTCTTCGTTCCCGGTTCTGTAAAGTGGGTCGCTGACCTGTCGCTGCTGCCCCCACTGCTGCAGGTGTTCACATCAACTATCTGAAGCTGAACTGTTCCCTGTTGTACTGTATCCGAGGACCGGATCCACCATTGATCTCGTCTCTGAGGTTTAGCTCATTCAGAGGTGGAAACTCCAGGCCAATGACTGGCTGTACGGAGCTGAAGATGA
Organism: Pterois miles; assembly: GCA_947000775.1. Lineage (NCBI taxonomy): Eukaryota > Metazoa > Chordata > Actinopteri > Perciformes > Scorpaenidae > Pterois > Pterois miles. Next base: position 643,208 of record CAMQGK010000334.1, read on the forward strand.
AGACTGGAGTGCAGCGAGGTGGCTAGCATGTAGTCATGTAATCTATGACCTGATGACGACACACATGTAGTGACAACCCCCTCATTTGCATAATAAGGCAGAAATGTATAAGTAAATATATAAAGAAAAGAATATATTAATAAAATTTGGGGTAGTAAATAAAAGGTGAATTGCAAACGAAAAATCATAAATTGCAAAAATAAATGCATGTATTTAAAAATAAATACACAATAAATAAAAAGTAAGTGATAAAAAAAAGCTTTTTTTATTTATGAAAATAATAATAATAAAAGGAAAAATTAATAAGAGTAACATTATTAGGTAATAGGGGAATTAGTACAAAGATGAATAAAGAAGCAAATTTAAATAGACATATCAATTTCAAAATTATAGCTAAATATATTTTTAATATCTTTTTTCTATATTTAATGACATCTATTTATAGAATCATTTATTTATTGATTGATTTCATTTTGATTTTGGCAGGTTCCGCCCTCCATAGAAACATGAAGTTGGGCAAAATATAATCTTTATATCAAAGGCTACATATGGTAAAGGCTGTGTTTTACACACACATACATACATTTTTTTTTCTTAGTATGGGTAGCAGTCCATTGTGTAGTACTCAACCTACAGGGGAGGTTTGCTCTGCTTTCCATATACTGTATACTATACACGTTTCCTACCTCTAAAGTTGTGGATCTACTCATTTTGACATGAAAATGGCTGAATTGGATAAACAGTATGCAGAGTTAGAAATAATTTTTATCTGAATGAACTGTAATACCTTCTCCTGAAGGTGGCAGTCACAAAGAAAGTGAAAGTTCCTCTCAATGTGCAGCCCGTAATTTATACTGGCTGTAATCTAATATATCACACATCAGAGCTCGGCTCAGGTTGCACATTTTGGACCTACCTGCGTAAGGAAAGAGCAGCTGCGATCCTGTGAGGCCAAGTGTCACCCTTAAGAAGCGCCGGAGGCCCCGGGGCCCATAGATATCCACACAGTTCAGGCTCTGCTGCTCGGGGTTGGTGTTGAGGCTCACGGTGCACAAGAGACCAGGCAAACCAAACAGGTGATCGCCATGCAAGTGGGAGATGAAAACCTTGGTGATTCGACCTGGGCAGAAAACAACATATCATTACATACTACAGGTGGTACAATGGGAATGTGGAGAGAGCAGGGGACTGGTTCTCTAAAGTAAATTAGAGTTGAAGAAGAAACACTGGATTAAAAAAAGCAGTAAATATCACATCAGTACTCATTGTATTCCAAAATGTTCTAGGATGACCCCCCTACGGACTTAAAGCCTGAACCTTCAAGGACGTCACCAGGTTGAGTTAAGAGGCTCCGAGGGCGAAACAAAACGGTACATTGACAATGCCAAGTGTGGGTTTTTATTTTACGTTTTTCCTGCCTATTTGAACATAATAATAATATTAATAACCTTTATTTGTATAGCACCTTTCTAAACACAGCCACAAAGTGCTTGTACAGATAAAATACAATACAGACACAATAAAAACAACAATAAAAGAACAAAAACAATGGAGACTGAGAAAGCGAAAAGCCATAACCAGCAGAATCAAACTATACGTTACAGGGACAACACATCAGCCAGAAGAGGACAATGTATGGTGTTTAAAAAGGTGCACCAAGCTGTTGCCTGGGGGGGCCAAAAAAACCTTTTTATAAAAATGGGGTTTTAAAAGAGATTTAAAATTTGTTAATGAGTGAGCTAACCTGAGGTCCTCGGGGAGACTGTTCCAGAGTCTAGGGGCATCGATGGCAAAGGCTCCCTTAGTCACCAGCCTAGACCTGGGTACAACCAGTAACGCCTTGTCAGAGGACCTCATGTTAGAAGGTGGGACGTATGGAGTAAGGAGCTTGGTGGGGTAGCTCAGTGCTAAACCATGCAATGCTTAAAAAGTTAACAGTAAAATCTTAAAATCACTTCTAAATTTGACAGGAAGCCAGTGAAGATTTGCTAAAACCAGAGTTATATGCTCAAATCTTGTTGTTCCAGTGATCAGTCTGGCAGCCGCATTTTGAACTAACTGAGACGAGTAAGGTACTGCAATAATCTAAGTGGGAGGAAATGAGAGCATTGACTACTGTATTGAGGTCTTGGGTGGATAGGAATAACTTGATTTTAGAAATATTTCTGAGGTGCATGAAGCATGATTGCACCACACTTGTTATTTGTGCCTCAAAACAAAGTCTAAAGTCAAATAAAACACCCAGGTTTCGTGCAACTGATTTAGTGTTAACCGAGAGGGTTTCCAGACTGTCTTGTAAACTGGAGTTAATGTTTGTGGGGCCAAACAGGAAAACATCCGTCTTGTCTGAATTTAATTGAGTAAAATTCTGGGACATCCAACAATGTGTATCGGCTAGGTAGGCCTTGAGGAGTTAAACAGGTGGAATCAGAGGTTTTTGAGAGGGACATACAGCTGTGAGTCATCTGCATAGCAGTGGAATTGGATATTATGCAAATGGATGACATGATAGAAAAAAGTAAAGGGCCAAGAATTGACCCTTGCAGGACTCCAGAAGTGAGATGGGCTGGTGAAGAGGAGGCGCTGCCAGCAACAACAGAAATGGTTCTGTCTGACAGGTTGGATCGGAGGAGTTGAAGGGCAGTACCACCCAGACATATCCAAGACTCTAGACGATTTAAAAGACAGTTGTGATCCACCGTTTCAAATGCCACACTTAAATCCAGCAGGACCAGGATCGAGGAGTCACCAGCATCCAATGACATTAGAAGGTCACTGGTGACCTTAGTCAAGGCAGTCTCGGTGCTGTGGTGGGCTCTAAAACCTGACTGGAACTTTTCAAATAAACTATTGTTGTTGTGGCGATGCATGATTGTTTTTTCTAAAACCTTTGATATAATGGATAATTTGGAGATTAGTGAGAAGATGGGGATCGAGACCAGGTTTCTTTAGAAGCGCCTGCACAAGGGCATGTCTACATGAGGATTTTTTAAGGAAATTTAAGAAATTCCTCACATTGTGCATGGGATGAATCAATGTGAAGAAGAGAAGGAGGAGAAATGACAGAATGAATAACTTTAAACAGGGTCCTGGGGTCGTGGCTGTTGTTGGTGATGATGATGTCCGAGTACAAGGAAGCGTTTGCAATTTTTTTAGCCAGCTGGTAGTTTGCCATGACTTGTTTCAGATGAAGGAGGGAACTATCTGATTTACTGGCCTTCCAGTTAAGTCCAGCTCCTCTGCGCTGTCTCTTAATGGATCTGATGTGTTCACTGAGCCACAGAAGGACGTTACAAGACGAGAGGTAACTGTCTTAAATAACGTCTATGTCCTTAGTGTTGGGAAAAGCAGGACAGCAATGGTAGCTTTCTATGTGCCATTATTACTTTTTTCATTCATCAATACTATAATAATAACGGTTAGATAATATACTAATACATACAGTACTCACAAAAAGTTAGAGATATTCATTAATTTTGAAAGTTATTTAAGAACTTGTTTTAGTTTCTCAGAAACTTTTAAAGGTAGGCAGGAGGAGCTGTAGTGACTCACCGGCTCTGAGTTGGCTCTTCATCAGCTGGGTCTGGGTTCCTTCCCCGCAGTCAAACAGCCAGCACTCGCCTTGTGTCCGCAGCACCAGAGCCGAGGCACCGCGGTGGGGGGACGGGTAGGCCGAGCCGGTCCCGAGGAAAGTCACATCCATGGTCATCCTGCCTAAGTTACAACACAACTAGTGAAAAGTGTCTAAACCGAAGCGGCGACGATACGCCGTGAAACACAGACGTAGCCATGCTTTCTCTGTTCGCGTTGTCGCAAGGTGATGACGTTCCGAGTGACGGTGCGGCGTTCAAGTCAAGTCAGAATTCTCGCAACGTATTCAGGTTCAAGCGTGTTTATATTAGTTTCCTTATTTACAGTACTCTTCTGTTTAAATTTCACATTGTCCTTTATGTAATTATTTTTTTATAAATTACTGAATTTATCTTTTCATTTTTTGCATTTATTTATTTATTGTTTCATTCATTTTTTTCATATATTTCCGTTTTTATTTATTTAAAAATATAAATTATGCTCACATTAGCTAGCTAGCTAGCTAGCTAACCTTATTTGCATAACGAGGCAGAAATTTTTGAAGAAATATGTAAAAAAAATGTAGAAAGAGCAAAAACAAATAAGTTTGGGGAAATTAATGAGTGAAATGCAAAAGGAAAAATGCAGAAAGATCAATTTTAAAATAAATATAAAATAAATGAAAATTGATGCAAAAATAATACATAAAAAATTAAACTATAGAGTAAACAAATAAGGTAATTAATACACAAATAAATAAATAAATAAGCAAATTTAAAGAAAATATCATTAAATACCAATTAATTAATGGCTACGTTTCTTTTAATACATATTTTTTTGCTACATGTAAAGATTTATTTGTTATTTATCGAGTCAATTATTTATTTATTCATTCATTTTTCATTTTGTCAGGTTGCATACTCAAAGTCTGGTACTGTGGACATTTCAAAGATGGAGGTGGGGCGAAGAAGGCATCAGGAAATTCAATCAGAGAGGCATACACAACATGTCACTCAGTCTTATTTACCCATGATCAAATTTAAAGGACTAGTTAGCTAAATAAATAACAGGAAAAGAGAGATAACTACTTGCTGATTCTCCAAAATAACTCCAGAGTTATCTTGGCTTAGGCTTGGAAAATTTAGAAAGACTGTTGTGTTACAAACAAGATACAAAGACATTTACCGAGCAAAGTCTTACAAAAGAAGTGATACAAGATGGGAATCCTCATTTTTACCAAAGATCAATTCCTGTTGTATTTTCAGTGTCAAATAATGTTTTAGTAGTTGATATAATCAGGAAATTATCACATAAATTGGCCAACATGATCCAGAACCAAAGAGGGATGTCTACATGTTTTTGTTAGGTGGTGTTTTATCCAAACTCTTGCGTGAACATTTGTCTTTATCAGAAACATTACCAGAACATACAGCAATACATAGGCAATAGACTGTACATTTTTGATGTTAGTTTGTTTCATTTGAAAGTTTAGAGCTCACTTACACACATCAGCTGCATCAAACTTTTAAAATCATTCTGAAATTCATCAGCTTGTCTTGATATGGCTGAAGAATAACTTAAATTTTCATACCTGTTTGCTGTTTTAATGCAGTGAAATTTCTCATAAATTCAATTAAATTAAAGGGGTTTGATGTAATCCCATACAAAGACTAGAGCTTTGACAGCAGGGAAACAAAACTAAATTTGAAGTAAGCATAGAAACATTGACAGATTTAAAATCAGCCAAATGAGCCAGTGTAAAACTGTTTATTCTACACATAGGTATTCTCTCTGGGTACAAACGCTAAGGCAACATTATTGTGCAACAAAAATAAACTTCAGAAACACAGACTCAACTACACACAGCCCAATATGAATGCACACTTCAATGAAATATGGAGACAGTTTTCCTTACGGGGATGACGAGAATCACATGAGCAAACCAATCACCAAATTCTCACACAACACAGTAAAAACTCACACTGGACGATTACAATCCGTAACGACACACGAGCCATCACTTACTGAGGTTAAACAGTTTCTAAATAGTTTCTTTTAAATAAAACTAATCAAAAATGTATAGTAGAAAACTTAACAACTTAAAAAGGTGTTCACAACTTGAAGCTGCAGTCTCTAAGAGGAAAAGCTGCACACTGAATGCAATTACACAATGACATCATTTTGTATGAGATAAACGGCATTTCGTTTATATTCGTAGGGCTTTTGAGTTGTCTCAGCTCAGCCTGCAGCATGCTGTGAGGTCTACATCATGGAACATGATTATGACTAGACACACATATCCTGAGATTAATTTTTACTGCCAATGCCCTGGAATACAGTATGTAATACCAAGAAGGTAGTGGTTCATTTTTCAGACACATTTTAGATGCGATAGTGTGTATACAGTATGTGTTTGAGTCCAGTGTGTATATGGTCGTGGTTTCTCAATTCTCAGATTTTACATTAAACTCGGGCTGTCAAAGTTAACGTAATAATAATGCATTAACAAAAATTTGTTTTAACACCACTATTTACTATTTTTTCCCTTTTTTCTATTTTAAATCTAATTGATGTGTATTTTCATATTAGCTTGTGTTTTTCTTGATGCCTTTCAAGTCTGTAGGAGCCAGTTTATTTTTGGCATATCATTATTTTGACAAGATATTCTTGCAGTATTATTTTGGACACTTGGTGGCGGTCATTAGATGTACAGGGTTGTTCATACAGTACAGAGGCATAGGTGACAGGAAGAGGGCGGCACAGGACTAGGGAAAGCCCACCGTTCTCACCAGACAGCTGTACAGACAAACTAAAGGCCACAATTCAGACCACCGTTCACGCACAGATCAACACAGTACTTAACTGGAGACCCTGGTATGTTCATTCATCATCTTTGTTCAAACCACTTCAATAAACAACCAACTAAACTGCAAGTAATGCTTGCTCTGCTTTGCTCTGTATTGGCTCTGTTTAAGATCATTCCTTCCTGTGTAAAATGGCAAGTGGGAAAAGGAACATTGGAGAGATGAAAATTTACCATTACAGTGTGACCTTTGAGTCTTACCAGTGCAAGCTTTTGTTACTATCATCAGTTATTATTAATGATCACGATGGACTAGGGCTGTCCCAAATACCATTTTTTGGGCTTCGAAGCTTTGTGGGACAATATGGCGCAAACAGCGATAGCCATCTGAGAATAACTAATAATAATTGATGCTGAATATGAATAATGAAAAATTTCCTTTGGGATGAATAAAGTATCCATCTATCTATCTGAACAGTTGTGAAATCATTCCTTCTTTCATGAGCTATTTGGGGATTTATACTTTATTATTAAATATGTAGTATTCAAATAGTGATTTGGAGGCCAATTACCATGGCAACGGTCGAAGCGTTGAAGCATTCGGTTCAGCCCTCCGATAGACTATAACTGTGAATAGAGGCCTAGTCTGTAAATTTGTTGTCCTGTTGAATATGTTCCATGGAGTAAAACCTACACACCAACCTGCCAAAACACACGTTGATGTACTTAACACAACTTTATAAAACACTTTCAGTTAACAGTATCAGTTTCCACAAAAGTGTATGTATAGTTCACAAAATATCATTAAAATAGAAAATTTGCTTATCCAATCATTTGATACTGCACGTTGTTTCCTTAAATACTTAGGGTATAATTTATATTAAATATATATATATCACAGTTAAAGGAACAGTGTGTAGCATTGAGGTGGCTCTATTGGCAGAAATGGAATATAATATGAAGAAGTATGTTTTCTTTAGCGTATAATCACCTGAAAATTAGAAATGTGTATCTACATATGGAACGGGTCCTCTTCACAGAGTCTGCCATGTTTCTATGGTAGCCCAGAAAGGACAAACCAAACACTAGCTCTAGAGAGGACCTTACATGTCTTTACCTTACCTGAAGCCCACCGTGGTCTCTGATATGCTTGGCATACAGGAGAGGCTTCAGTTGGTTACAATCTGCAACTTCACCACTAGATGCCACCTGATCCTACACACTGCACCTTTAAGCAAAAGGGTTCATTTTTAGGGACGGATTCTTCTTACCACAACTCTTTTAAGGGGTGTCGATGACAGGCTTTCTATGGAGCACAAGGGTAAAACATCTAAATACACCCCAATAAAATAAAATAAATTCAGAGAAATAAATACAATGTGACAAAAACATTCAAACTACTAAAATGCTGGAGTGAGTGCTGGTTTTCTCAAGTGTTTTAAAATATAATTTTCATGTAATTTCCCTTCATAAAATCTCAATTTTCCAATTTTTGTTTTTATATTTTCCTTCCATTTCTCCCGAGTAACATTGTTTCCTCTGCTCTACTTGATCTTCCCTGATAACCACTGAAGCCTGATTTTATTAACCACGTCTTACATTGGCATTGGTTGGATCAGTGAAGCCACCAGAGACCCACTTGATGTGACAAAAGGCAATGTGTATATATTAATGTGTGCATTAAGTTTGCCGATCTCGTGGTAGCTACAGTATATAAATACAGAACAGTACTACGTGCTAAAGTACCAACAATAACTTTTTGCATCAACTGTCATCATTACATTAAATATGGAGTGACTACCTTTTAAAATAGTTGAAGTAGATAATAGTATTGTACATGGCCATTTCTAACAAAACTTCTTTTCAGGTTATTTTAGCCTGCTCTCATTCCCAGAGCATGAAATACAGAGGCTTTGTCATGCCACCAGCACCCTTTAGTGCCAGTCTGAAACCCACCCGGTGTTCCATTAACTATAGTGTAAGTCCATCTACTGCAACAGAAAACGCTCAGAGAAAGTGTGCCGGGAATGTGGTGATGTAGTTAAAAGAACAGACACGCCGAGGGTGGGTGGATGGGCCCAACGACCGCAAGGCTTTCACCCAAGGGGCCGATATTCGTGTCCCGTGCACCACATTACAATTAGTTGTTCGTTCATATCCTGTGATCACAATGTTCTGTGTCATTTTCACGCTTCATAGTAATTTTAAGCCCAACTTTGTAGTTCTTTCCTAAACCTAACTATCGTGGTTTTGTTAAGTAATCCTAAAGTGATGCCCTATAGTTATAGTACTGGGTTTGATGCTAAAAATAAAGAGACACTAAGGAGTGTGACAAAGCGGCGGTATGTGATGGGTTGGGATGATAATGTGTTAGTTGTATATGACTAAAAACAAAGATAATGGATGATAACACAAACACAAAACAAATCATGGAGTCATTTCTAGTATCTTGAGCAGAGTCAAAGTGCACAGTGTTTGGTTTACTACTCAGCGCAACCTAATTTACCTACAGTTCAAATTGTTGGATGCAATATTATATTGTTTTAAAATGGAGTTCAGCTAGTTAAAATACATCTCAAGGTTTCAACAATGAAACCAAATTTCCACACTGCCTTTTACCCCCACCAGGTGGGCCTCCAGGTGCACATGTGATGCAGAGGCGATAAAGAACGAGAGGGCTCCAGGTGTGGCCTGTAGCAAATCACGCCCCCTCACACCTAACCCTATCCCGTCACATTAACCCTAACCATAGCCGAATGGGGTGTGGCGTGAGGTGCTACTGAGTTGCAACAGGCCACAGCTGGAGCATACTGTAAAGAACTGGGATGTGAAGTGAAAATGTCCATTTCCATTAAAATTTCCTCCTTCAAATACCACTTTCCACTCTAACTTTTCACAGTTCTAATTAGACCGGTTTAGCTCAGCAATCTACTGCCTTTTTTATAAGCACGTTTGCACTGAGATAATTATGATCATCTCAAAAGATCTGTGAGTTAAGTGGGAAACAAAGGGCGCCGTGAGGGTGTGGTCTACTTCTAGTTAGTCTTGGGGCTGAAGCTGACACCTGGCCAGTCGTAGGTGTCTGGCAAGAAGGAGTCGTAGTGGGTGTCCCACACAGTAGCACGTACAAAGCTGTCCTTGTCCACAGGCTCAGGGTAGCGAAACGCCATGCCTTTAGCATAGACAAACTCCACCACCTATAGCAAGAAAGAGAGAGTTTAGACCTGACTACTACTACTACTACTACTACTGAGAGGCAATATCACAGGGAAGCAATGTTGTGTCATCAAAATTTCATCTTGAGAAGTCGTTCAAAGCCACCAAGCTTAATGTTACAGCTGAGTACCTTTGTCAGGCTGTGACAGAACAGGGTCATGGACTATGACAATCAAATGATGACAGAAAAGGCTAAATTTAATAAACGATTAATCAATTAGTTGTCAACTATTAGATTAATCTGCAACTATTCTGATGATCAATTTATCGGTTTGAGTAACTTTTTTAGGGAAAAAAAAGTCAAAATTCTCTGATTACAGCTTCTTAAAAGTGAAAATTTTCTGGTTTCTTTACTCCTCTATGACAGTAAACTGAAGATCCTTGCATTGTGGACAAAAATAAGTAATCTGAGGACATCATCATGGGTTTTGGGAAACATTTTTCACAATTTTCTGACATTTATGAACCAAAACTAACAAAACGAATCGATAAATCAAGAAAATAATCAACAGATGAAATCAACAATGAAGATAATAGTTAGTTAGTTAAGGTTTAGAGTAACATTAACAGGTTTATCAATAGCCGAAACATTCAATAGAGGCTTTTAGTTTTGTCATCTTTAGGGGACTTGCCTTGACAGCCATCTGGACAGAGACCTCTCTGATGTTGGAGAGAGGAGGATAGAGTCGGCCTTCTTCCAGCTCTTTATCTGTCAGCTGCTCTGAAAGGGTCTGGAAGGGGATTAAAAATACTTTTAGGCTGCATATTTCCCTGCTACGCAAGTGGGAAGTCATAAATATAATATGTGCTTTTGAATAAGACAACAGAATAAACAGATACAAGAAAAATGACTAATACTATTCATATTGCAAATATGCAAAAAATACTGTGTAACACTGAAAAAAGAAAGCTAGCAAGGTGTCACCTTGTGATTTTTATCATTAAATGCATTGATCAATGTAATAAAGTCAAACACAAAACAGGGAAGAACACAGATGGAAAAAGTGCAAAGCAGGATCAGCCTTTTAAAAGCTCCTCATCTGTTTGCTGTTAGTCTAGAAAGAAAAGGAACAGGAGACATCAGAGGGTTAAAGAGGGTTTCTATAACCACATACAGCGTTATGCATACATGACAAAGCGAGCAAGAAAGAGCAAGATGGGGTGGCGGAAAGGTAAAAATGAACTTCAGCAAGTTTAAAGAAGAGACAGGCTGAGATATACTGATGACTTCAGACCTTGGCAGCCTCAAGGAATACTGTGTCACTGATGTGTCTCACTCCACTCAGAATCACAGCCAAGGCCACACCTGCAATGCAAACAGACATTTACTTTTGCATTTTGTTTATCATCTAATCATCTTCCACATAGTAAAAACACTGTATAAACACTAGGCTTTGGTTACTTCTTACGTTATTAACAGTCCTGTTTATGTTCATGGAATTTGTACATACTTTCTTCTGGTCATTAGAGTAATAATCTTGAACATTTTCATTTAACTAAATGTCTGTTGAGTCACTATCTATCACAGAAAAATATAACACAATGGTGATTGAGCCTGTAGTCCACTGATGAAAGTACTGCAATATTTATATTTGCAGTTATTATTAAGTAGGCATATGTGGTGACATTCCTGGAAAAAAAATGCAGTATTAAATTACTGTTGATAAAACCAAACATTTCCTACGGCTGCAGCTTCATTACAATCACTTAACGGGCAAAACACAAGCTACTCCAGGTATTCTGGGACCTGAAGCATTAAACCGCATTTCCTGTTACAGCCAGTAAACAGGGTGTCGCCAAATCAACCAGGAATGAAATTTTACATATTCATTTTGTTTTGTTTTTTTTCCACCTGGGAAGATGTAAGCGTTGTTTCCTTGTCCAGGAGTGAAGACTCGGCCATCATTCAGAGTCACAGGACCGAATGGACTGCCACTGGCAAAAAGACATCTCCCCTGTTGGACAAAGAAACAAAAGTGTGGAAGAGTGATGCTGGGAGAAAAGAAAGACAATAATGAGAAGGGTGATTTGACTGCATAGGATGCTTAATGCTCAAATTCAGAGTGAGTCAAAAAGAAACAAAGGAAAGAAGTGTGTACTTCAGTGAGTGTGTAGGCCTCCTCTGCTGTGCACTCTGCTTTATTGGTGGGGTTACTCAGGGCAAAGATGATTGGTCGTTCGTTCAGGGTTCCCATGGTCTTGATGACATCGTGTGTGAACAGACGTCCTGCTCCTGACACACCTGAAACAAGAAAAAAAGAAATGTTGGTCTGTCAATGTTTGTGATCTACCATGACAGCACAAGAGGAGCGATTACAGCACACTGAGCCCTCAAAAGAGGATTTAATGCTCAGATAAATAATAAATAGCCTAAATATAAAATATAGGTATTCAATTAACCCGATCTGGATAAAATCAAATAACCCATACCAACAGCATTAGTATTACATTAGTTTCGGTTTTTCGATTAATAGCTCAAACTTAAAAACGCATATTACAATCTGGACTGTTAGGTTTTACAGTTACACAAATACAAAAAATGACCAGTTCATTACCAATGATAGCTGTGGGTTTGATGGTATTGACAGCATCTAGGAAGCTCTGCACAGACCCTGGACTGTCGTGGACAAACGTCTCCTGGTTAGAGTCTGTTTCCTGTGGTCTGCCCTGGTGGCAACACAAAATCAATATGAATACAATATAACCTCTGCTTAAACAGTATATCAACAATGAGCCAGACAGGAAGCTGCACAGACACACAGTATAATGCATGTTGTTGACATCTGTGACACTCAGACTAACCTTTACTAGTAAGCCATATTTGTCGTACATCCAGATCTTATTTCTGGCCTCAGCTTGGGTCATCCCTGTCTCCATCATGGCCATGACAATCAGATTGGCAATACCAAGGGCAGCCTGAGGAGGAAATAATCGCATCAAATCAAAATTCAAATGACTGAAAGTGTATCCTTTATACAACTTTAACCTTATTTTATAATAAGAGAACGACTAAGCAAATTCAACTTTCCCCTGAAAGGTTTTGGTCAATGTTGAGCACAGTTTTCATCTTTTTAAGCTCTGAAATGGAAACTTCTGTATTTTGTGGGGGTTTTACGTGACTAATGGGGACAAAACTTTTTTTCAAATTGGTCCAGTGTTAAGGATCCAATTCCTCACTGTCAATTTACATCCGAAAATAGGTTGAAAAATAGTTACAAGTTTTCATTTAAGTCTGTAATAGACTATAATTTCCATTATGGTATAATGACACCTCTCCATTAGTGCATGTACCATGTATAAGTTAAACAGAGTGTAAATTGAATTTCCCCACTGTGGGACTTATAAAGGTTCTTCTTCTTCTTCTTCTTCTTCTTCTTCTTCTTCTTCTTCTTCTTCTCCTCTCCTTCTCCTTCTTCTTCTTCTTCTTCTTCGTAGCATTACCAGTTCTGGTCAGCGTGGGGCAGTGTGGCTTTTACAAATTATTTTTGATATAGAGGACTTCCACGAAACCAAGGGCACTTCTCTTGACTGATTGATGGATAAGTATTATCTTACCTCTCCAGCTCCCAGGAAAAGCACCCGGTGTTCAGTGATGGGTTTGCCGATGGCTCTCTGAGCTGCTAACAGACCAGCAAGTGCTACAGATGCAGTGCCTGGAAACAGGAAGAACACAATGGTAAACAATGTCTCTGCCTTGAAAAGAACAGATTACTTACTATTTCTTTTCAGGTAAGAGTGTTAATTTTGTGATATTTTAAGTTATGTTGCGCTTGATGTTGCTCATCACTGCTCATGAATGCATCATGTTTCAGCATCCACATCTCACCTGTCGGTGATTCCTTTAACTCACCATAGGTGAGTTTCAAAATGGTCTCTGCTTGCAACTACATCACCTTGTAGCAGTAATGTGAATTAAAGGTCACAATATATTCGCTTCAATGGATTATTTAATTCAAGCAAATTTCAGCTTTCTGCAATTTTATTTCCATGGTGAAATGGAAAGAAACCAACAGTTAGCTGGAAGGTAGAAAATCAATCCAAAAACACTTAGTGAACTCTACTGAACTTACTTCAATTACTGAGTTTGACTGAATAGGTAAACTTTATGGCATTATGAAGAAGTACAACTCCCAAGTGCTGTGTGAGGGGTTATGCAGTATGTGAACCTTGGATGTCATCATTAAAGGTGCAGTACTTCTCCCTGTACTTCCTGAGGAAGCGGAAGGCATTGTGGTTCCCAAAGTCCTCAAACTGGATCAGAGTGTCCTGCCCGTATTTGTCCACCACGGCTTCCATGAACTCATCAATCAGATCGTCGTAAGCTTGAGAGCGATCTCGCTCCTGGTACAGGCCCATGTACAGCGGATCCTTAAGGAGAGTCTGATTGGAGAGCAAGGACAAACATATGAAGCATAATACATGTGCACAGATACACTATAGAGAGACATACACATATACGTTTGCAAGAAAAAGTGTTTGTTTTTGGGATGACTTGGATTTCTGCATAAATTGGTCATAAAATGTGTTCTGATCTTCATCTAAGTCACAACAATAGACAGTCTGCTTAAACTAATACAGCACAAAAAAAATATATATTTTCATGTTTTATTGAACACAACATGTAAACATTCACAGTGCAGGGTGGAAAAAGTACATGAACCCCTAGGCTAATGACTTCTCCAAGAGCTAATTGGAGCCAGGAGTCAACCAACCTGGAGTCCAATCAATGTGATGGGATTGGAGGTGTTGGCTAAAGCTGCCCTGCCCTATAAAAAACTCACACTAGTTTTGAGTTAGCTGATCTCAAGAAGCATTGCCTGATGGGAACTATGCCTCGCACAAAAGAGCTCTCAGAAGACCTACGATCAAGAATTGTTGACTTATATGAAGCTGGAAAGGGTTACAGATGTCTCTAAAAGCCTTGATGTTCATGTGTCCACAGTAAGACAGACTGTCTACTAATGGAGAAAGTTCAGCTCTGTTGCTACTCTCCCTAGGCGTGGTCGTCCTGTAAAGATGATCGCAAGAGCAGAATGCTCAATGAGGTGAAGAAGAATCCTGGAGGGTCAGCTTACAGAAATCTATGGCACATGCTAATATTTTTGTTGACAAATCTACAATAAATAAAACATTAAACAAGAATGCAGTTCATGGGAGGACACCACGGAGGAAGCCACTGCAAAACATCAAACATCAGAACCGTGAAACGTGAATCAGAACTGTGAAATATGGTGGAGGGAGCATTACGGTTTGGGGCTGCTTTGCTGCCTCAGGGCCTGGATGGATTGCTGTCATCAACAGAAAAATCAAGTCCCAGTTTTATCAAGACATTTTGCAGGAAAACTTAAAGCCATCTGTCCGCCAAAACTTCCTACCTCATTGTTGGTGCCAACGTCTATCGCCACAGGCAGACATCTCTCAGGTCTGATGCCGGCACAGGCAGTGTACAGGCAAAGTTTTCCAACAGGGATGCCCATTCCATAAACACCCAGGTCCCCTAATCCTAAAATACGCTCTCCGTCAGTTACTACTACTGCCTACAGAAAGAAGAAGGTGGAGAAGTATATTAGTCAGCAAAACTAGGATTACCGCCTTGTAGTTGTATGCCTCTGTCAACAAGTCAAGTTGCAGTTTACACCCGTCTGTCCAAAATGTCTTCACTTTCATCATCATTTTATCCTGTTAGGCATCTGTGAAATTGTCTTAATTAGCCAGTGAATTCTTGAGTTATGGCCAAAATTGTATTTTGTGAGGTCAAAGTGACCTTGTGGCAATTATGCTATAAGGATAACAATATTATTCACATTTAATATCCAAAATCCTCAGTCTGAGGGTTTGAGAGGGATGAACGGCCCTTGTAGACTCTTTTACACGGTAATATAGACATTAGCTGAAGTGGTGTGTGAGGTTTTCAGATACTCACCGCAACATTAGTCTCTGGCCAGTTGTCCAAGATGGAACGAATGTGTCCTCTGTCCCGAATGGAGATGAACAAGCCTCTGGAGAGAGATGATGAGTTTATTACTTTAATGATCATGGAAAGATTCTTTAGCATTTAAGGAAAACCTACAAACTAAACAGAAACAATATCCATCCATTCTCTGGAACGTTTATCCTACTGAAACTGAACCTCCAGAAGATGGTGCTATGCCACAATTGCTTCACTAAAGTAGCGTAAAGATTAAACATTAAACATTATGGCCATTCCAACACAGTTCTCCAACCATGTATTTTGCATGTATGTACAGTAACTTCTGAGATACTATAGTTGGTCCTAACAAAAACAAACTAAAAAAACAAACTAAAACCAACAAACACTCTGAAAACTACCTAAAATTAAACTAAAATGAAATTGAAAAGTTAAGATGAAAATAAAAGAACTAATAAGAAAACTATTATAACCTTGATGTAGACTATAAGCGTTAAGTTCTTAAATATGAGAGTGCAACAGGTACAGTATGTCTGCCACCATAGTAAAACCTACATTACAGGCTCAGCGTGTCAGCACAAAGTTTAGTACTTGATTCTTGACAGCTTTGCTGCACACTTACTTGGGTCTTCTAAAGATATGTCCATAATGTGTACAGGCCAGGCCGACAGTGGGAGTGTAGACAATAGGCATCAGTTCCTCTATATCTTCCATCAGAACCCGATAGAAAAGCCTCTCATTCCTTTCCTGGATGCCCATCAAGTAGACGTACCTGCAAGGAAAAATGAGGACAGAGAGAGGAAAAGTTAAACAGTATAGAGGGAGATTTTTAAGATAAACATGTGATAACTAAGGCTGTACTCAACCAAAGAAATTCTTAGTCAACTAACACTTGATTAGTCGAATGCTTGAAAGCAAAACAGAAGATCATACTGTGGCTGTACTTCTCAGTGACTTAAGTAAAATATGAGGTTCTTACTTCTGTAGCGGATCAGTAATCTTTTTGAGATTATTCTGAAAGCGCATGGCCTGAATGTCCTGAGTCTCCACTTTGGGAGGCAACAGACCGTGTATCCCCAAAATCTGTCGCTCTGTCAGAGAGAAGGCCATGCCCTGAGGAGACACAGGAGGACGGAGGAGTGAGGACAGACCATACCGGTAGGGATTTATTCAGAGGAGTGAGGACAGACCATACCGGTAGGGATTTATTCAGAGGAGTGAGGACAGACCATACCGGTAGGGATTTATTTTGGGGCAGCAGCATTTGGATGTTATGTTTTCAAACATTTTGAACTCTGAACCTCTGAACTTAAGTGTGCTATCCTGTTAATTCTACATATTTGACTGAATTAAATTATGCAATATGACATGTACATACTGTATCTCTGCCTACAGGAAGTAACCAAAAAAAGAGCAGTCCCTCCATTGGAGGATGGTCTTACAATTTTTTTGTGCTAGCATACAGTAATATAATAATAACTCCAATAATAATAATAACAACAGCAACAACTTCATTTATATAGCACCTTTAAAAACAGAGCTTGCAAAGTGCTTTGACAGACAAAGCAAAGCAACAGCAGAAAGCTAAAACAGAGCAGCCAAACTAAAGTCAAACAAAACTAAGATCAAATTTAAAACACAGATAAAACAGTACAAAATGTAAAACAATTTTAAAAAAACATATCAATTAAATAAACAAATAAAAAGGAAACAGGCAACAAAGACAATAAAAAGACAACATCACAAAAAAGTTTTTTTTAAGAGTGATTTAATCAGTAAAATCAAATCTAAAACAAACAGAAAATTATCTATGTAATTACAAGATTTTTGGGCTTTTTATACATATTGTACTTTATTTTAGATCTTAAATATCTAAATGTATCTCTCAAATTATTTTTCCTAATCTAAAACTTTTAATGGCTTTTACTATTATATTGCGTCTTTTTCAGCTTTCTTTTTCTTTGTTTTGAAAGTGACTTAACGTCCTTGTAAATGAGGGTCAATGGCCTCTTGAGTATAAATAAAGTTTAAATGAATAAAAATTATTTAATCGCCCCTCAAAACAATAAAACACACAATCACCTCACCATTTTTCAGAACCCTTGCTGCTGTAAATGCAGTACTACAATACTACAATGTCTTTTTGTCACCAGAGGGCGCCGGTCCTGAGACCAGGTTGACCTATGGACTCTGAACAGGAGGACAGCTGAATGAAGGGGTCGACCACATTTAAGCAATTTTGCAGTTGGGGAAAGTTAAAAAAATAAAAAGAGAGAGAGAGGGGAGTCACTTCAAGGAAGCCAATAAGGAGGACTCTGGGCAGAAACACCCCATGTAAAGAAGAGAGGATGGAGGAGGGGTACTCAGTGTTGTCCCGATCCTGCAGTAGTATGTATGTACTGTGGGAGTATGTGGGTTTACAAATCCATCTCTGGATGAAATGTGGACATAACACCTGGAAGCCATAAAGTCTGGGGCTGGGGAAAGGGCTGTGAGACTGATGAATGCTGGGGGCTCCCCTGGCAAAGTGCTGAGTCATGCTGATGGAGCATTTCACTTCACTCAGCTCTAGAACTCAGTTCCTCTCAAAGCAATGCAACATGCTGCAGACCTATAAAATCTAGTTTTTGTTTCTGTCTTTATGACTGGAACTGAATGTTTAAATGTTTCTTGGTTTGTTCACATTACTTTTATGTTTAGCAATTTATCTTCCTACCATTCGTCTCTTGAAAGTGAATTGAAACACTATAGTTTCTAAAGAAAAAAAAAAAATTAAAACACTGAAAATGGTTTTGTGCAGAAGCCTAAACAGACATGACTCAAATTATTATCTCTCTATTATTATCGAGATCACAAGTTAATTATGTTGTTATCCGTTGTTGCCATTTGATTACATTTGGATAATTTGACTCAAACATAAGAAATAAAAAAACAACCTCTTCTTGTGATAACAAGTTAATTATCTGGCTATTGAGATAACAAAGGTTGTTTTTTGAGATGACATAATTAATTTGTGATCTCAAGAGACGGGCATTAAAAAGTTTGAAAAATGTCCATTTAGCTTTGAACTTACTTAGATGCAGTTTCAATACTTCATTTCAAAATTGCTAAGTGTACATTGGATAGAAAATTGGCCTAAATTATGTTTTGTTGTTGATTACTTATAACGCCTTAATAAAATTTCAAAAACATATCATCCATCATACTTTTACCTACAAGAATTTTATTTTGGTTGTCTACATGGTGAAAATTTGGTTTACATAAATTGGGTTTAAGGACCTTGGGATCAAAGGCATTTAAGCACAAACAGCATCATCTTACAAAATATATTTTAATTCAAACTTGATGACAGTGTAACGTAATAAACAATGCACTTCTGCAACACTATGACCTTTGCTGGTGAGTCATGAGAGTCACGACGAGTCAGTCTGCTGATGTGAGTCGCATCTGCTCGGTTGAACATAGACTTCCTATGAGTAACAAGCACGCTGCTGCATTTCTCTTGCTTCATGCAGTTTTGAGCATTTTTAGACGTGGAACACAATGAACTCAATGACTTTCTAATACTAGAAGAAATGAACTTCCATGTAAATATAAACCACAAACAGACAGTAATATACTGCTCACAAAAGAAGAGCATTAAAAAGTTTTTTCAGCAAATGAGTTTCTAAACTAGATCCAAATGAACACAATGAGGAATCAGCCCAGAAGTGCAATATGAAATGTAGTTACTGTGTGTACAGTAGTCATGTCACAATTATCCTGGCCAAAATAATTGAGATTCACGATATTATCCCAATAATCATCAAAATGTGCTTAAAACTCGGACACACATTTTATATCGCTGCCTCGATATCAGATTTTCACTACACGGTTATCATGGCCAAAAGAATTCAAGATAAATATATCATTGTTATGTCTATAGAAACAAAAATGAATAAAAAAAACATAATGCCAGTCAAATTCATAACTTTGCTTATTTTGCATTTTGTCTCTTTTGGCAAATGAATTACACTAAAAATAGGAGTGTAACTAAGTGGAGAGAGCGTCTGTAACCATAACTGTATATTAAATGATTTAAGAGTTGCTGAGCTATTTACACAATATTATCATATGTGTATTATTAACATGATATCAATATTTCCGTTATAAAAAAAAAATCACAGATATTGTCGATACCAACACCCCTTATCCTGATGATGGAAATTCACCATGATCAGCTTATTATTTTTTATCGCGATCCACAATAAAATCCTGTAATGTCTCATCCCTATCGCACAGTATTTACAGGACTATCAGCTAGCAAGCCTCTGACCTGTTTACATGTAGGCCGGAATGTTTATATTTGACACAACATGTACAGTCTGGGCTAAATTTAGCACTAACCAGCACAGATTGAGACCCTGTCACTTCAAGCAGCTACAGCCTCACGTTTCAAATGACTTTTATAGCTTTCAGAAGTTAAGAAACCCCCACCAGCCAAACAATTCAACACCAACACCAAACATGCAATGTGATGCACTGTTGATCTGTAATAGGTATTGAATATACTTCACAGAGCGACTAACACCAACTGAAAATGCTTTGTTTTATTGTCAACTGAAGTCCCCACAGCGCTGAACTGTTTGGTGTTGTTAGGTTGTAGGACAAGGCAAGGAAGGCTTATTTGTACAGCACCTTTTAAAAACAAGTTCAAAGTGCTTTCCATAAAGAATAACATAACTTAAACAGGCAGTGAGAAGGAATATAAAGAGTGGGATGAAGTATATGACAAAGGAGTAAAAGTTACAGTTACATTTGTGAGGTATTTGTAAAAAACAGCTTCAATAAAAAACTGAAAAGATCGGTTTTCGGTCATCATTTAACATATATTTCTGACCACACCCAACAGTGTTTACAGAGAAATAAAACATTTCTTTTTACCTTTCACTTGTTCGTGTGTGTCATGTGACTTGTTGCTGGAAGACAACAGTGGAAACATGAGCAGGAAGAGAGAGAGAGGAGTGCCGGAGTGTTATCTAAAAGATTTTCAATGTCATGGCTCAATATTGATGATTTCGACAATGTGGATGTGACGCAAGATTTCAGAGTGATATCTGGTTAGACACAATAACAAACAGAAAGGTACAGAAAAACATTTTATTTCCCTGTAGGTTCCTTTCCATAATGTCATCAGACACTTAAAACAACAAACTGAACCTGTCAGTGGCAAAAACAAGCACTTTTAGTGGGTGTAAATTGATGGTGAGGAGTTGCCCCGAGTGATTACATTGCAGCCCATTTAGCGGCTACTATTCTTGTTCAAGACTAGACCAATTTCAATGTTGACCTCCAAATGTTGTCCCCATTAGTCACTTAGACACAAAAACATGGTAAAATACAGCAGCCACCAGCTAGCTGCTAGAAAACACTGCCACTGATGGGCAAATCTTTCTAGTTTTTAGCAGCTGAGGGATAAGATCAAATGTTGAAGCTTTGGTCTGCACATTATCATGACATGTTGTCCTTACTTAACCTTTCACACCGCCCAGTGCAATTGTATGCATTTGCACAATAGGCTCAATTTTTAAAGTTATTGTGTATAATAATTATGGTGATGGATTATATTTCCTATAAAAATATCATACTTAGATGATCAATTACAATTTTTACCAGCCTAAGGGGTTTTGGAAGAAATGGAAAAAAATCTGTGGCCGTCCCCTTGGATCATATGTTGTTAATGTTGGGAGTTGTGCCTCAGGAAATGTACAGTACAGATCAGAGCTACATACTACGGATTTTGTCACCAATTGCCAAAAACTGATAACTGAATTGGAAGGACATGAAACCACCAACAATAACTCAGAGGTTGAAGAGACCTTAACAGGTCTACACGACGGAAGACTAACTGCAAGCCTTCAAATGAAGATGAACATTTTCAGCCAAATATGGACCTGTGTTATAATATACCTGGGTGTTAATTCAGTCCTGTCCTGCAGAAATGTCTGTAGTCCTATGTCGGGGAGTGTTTTATGTTTTATATTTCATGTTTTGTGTGCGTTTATGTGTTTTGTAAAAATTAAAAAAAAATTTTTTACCAGCCTGAAGGAATTTAATATTTGTGTTCATTACAATACAGAAAAATGTCAGATCTTTCAAGTCAATTCTTGTCATTCACACTACAACACACCTCTCTACTATTCTTATCCAGACATTACAGAAATACTGACAACTGCTAGGAGGTTTTCAGGATTTAAGGGAGGTATATGAGGAAAACTAACAACAAAAACTTAAGTCAAAAGGTTTTTACATAGACAACATGCTATACTGTGTATGCTCCGGTTCTGATTTGCAGTACATTCGTCGATATTAATTTATCCATCGTAACCACAGACTATTATGAAATTCTGACCTGCATTCTGATGATTTTCTACACTCAAAAAGCTTATGCCAATTAGCGTACTTCATAACATGACATAATTGGCATGGATTAATAAAGCTGCCATCTGTTTAACCGCTATGTCTTTAACACATATACCCAATTTGAAATATGAATGAAATACCCAATGTGAGAAATCTACTCACTTTGTTGGTGCGAGGGTTGAGCATGAGGGGCTTGCCCTTCTCCTTGGTGTGTGCCCATCTACAAACAGAGACACAGGGCCTCAGAGACCAGGTTGTCCTCAACCTGGATAACATGGTGGACAGTCAGTGGTCTGGGCGGTCCTCTGGTGGAAAGCTGTTGAGGAAGGAGAGAGAAACAAAGTTGACAAAATAACCCATTGTTTTATGGAGACATGGCTAATCTATTCCCATCTTCCTCTTCCTGCTTGGGAGAATTACATGTGTAAACGTAAGTAGCTGTTCTGGGATGCAGAATATTACCAGAAATTACCATGGACTAGGGCTGCAACTAATGATTATTTTCACTGTTGATTAATCTGAGGATTATTTTCTCCATTAATTTTTTCACTGTTTGGTCTATAAAATGTAAGAAAATGGTGAAAAATGTCCATTAGCGTTTCAAAAAGCCCAAGATGACATCCTCTATCATCTTGTTTTGTCCATAACTCAAAGATATTCAGTTTACTGTCATAGAGGAGTAAAGAAACCAGAAAACATTCACATTTAACAAGCTGGAACCAGAGCATTCTCACTTATTTTCTTTAAAAAATTACTCAAACCAATTAATCGATTATCAAAATAGTAGGTGATTAATTTTATAGTATTAGTATAGCATTGTTATCGTTGCAGCTCTACCAGGGACCATTACATTTCTTTGGTGTCAACGGGTTGATAATTTATTGCTTTAAGTTTCGTTATTCTTGCTCCTGACAGACCTGAAGTCTACTGCTGCCACAACCTTTGAACATATGATATCATCAGACCCCTTCCACACCTTGGTATGACTTTAAGCTATCAGCAGTGAAGACCGTCAGTCTACTGACACACTATTAATCACAGAAGCCTACGAATGCACTTGACTGGGATAGTCGAGGATTATAGACGCTGACAGCAGCGGCTGGTCATTAATCTGGATGTGGACAGAGGTGATCTGAGAAACAAAGCTTTAAAAGATTGTCATAATCCTTTTCGCAATGAGCTCCACATGAAGACGGAAAACAAGCGACATCAGTTGACAGAGAGAAAAGATGGAAAGACTGGCACGTAACATGCATCACCGGTTGGAAGCAAGACTCCAACTAACACACAATTCATATGCGGCTTACCTGAAGGAATAAATGATTTCTATTACTTTGTGAGAGAAGAAAGATATAAAACAAGCTCATAAATAAATACATAAAACCATATCGGATGGCAGAATTTCTCAAACGATGCCATACCAGCAACCAGACCTACTCACTTCGCTTTACTTGAGGGCCTCTATATCAGCTGCTGCTGGCGACCTGGAATAGTATCGTCATTGCAAGAGCTATGTTATGCATGTGACCTGTGAGTCGCTGTTAAATTGTGCCGTGCTGTGTGGGTGCAGAAAGAGACCAGTCAAAGCTACTCTGATATATCTTTATAAGTTATAGACAATTAAGAACAGCTTCCCTCTTGTGATAATTCTTGTAGAAAAGATCACATCCTGACTATGACACCAGAAAGCCCTCTCACAGACTGAAGGAACAATTTTAAATTGCCAGATATGATATAGATATCATAATATCATGTGCTTTAAATGTGAATGTCAATAAGAGCAGATTGCTCAAGCATCCCCATATTACAAAGAGAGCAGACCACAAAGGAAATGTAGCCAGAACAATTACTCAATCTAACGGTTATACACTCTTATTTGTGCTCTGGTTCTGGTTTTGATTCATTCCATTATCCAACCCAAATGTCTTTTGGTCTTCCTTAATGTCAAGACCTGTCCCACAGGAAATGCAACTGAACCCGGAAGCAAGTTATGTGGGGAAAAGACACATGAGCATTATCGTATGCAGTTTCTATTTTAGTTCCTTGCAGTTTAGTGGCTGAGACTAGCAGACAGTGAAAAGAGGTAATGCTAATGCTAAGAGGTAGAGCTGCAACAATTAATGGATTAGTTGCCAACTATTTTGATAATCGATTAATGGATTTGAGTCATTTTTTAAGAAAGACAAAAGTCAAAATTCTCCGATTCCAGCTTCTTGATTATTAATATTTTCTGTAGGGCTGTTAAAGTTAACGTGATAACAACACATGAACGCAACTTGCAATTTTTAAGTTGTAGCAGGCTGTTTTAAAGCTAGAGTGACGATACTGGCATCATATGAAACTAGAAAACTTAAGGAATCCATTGTCATAATAGCTCGTCGCGGAGGAGGATAAATAACGCTCCAAACTTTAATCAGAATTTACTACGGACAATCATGCAATTAAATATTTTTAGTTGATTGACAGCTGTATTTTTCTGGTTTCTTTCCAACTCTATGACAGTAAACTGAATATCGTTGAGTGGTGGACAAAACAAGGTATTTGAGGATGTCATCTTGGTACTTTGAGAAACACTGATATTTAGACATTTTCTCCATTTTCTGACATTTCATAGACCAAATGAATAATTGATATGATGGCACAACATACAGCTGAGCTCAGGTGGTAAAAGAATTAACCTAGGGCCAGTTAAAATAACAAACAGCAATCAGTCATCTGTCAGCATTTTCCCGTCCTCCTTTATTCCTCCATCTTATTATAGTTATAATCACCTGCACAAAACCACAAGGCCATGTAAATGGAGATAAACATATATCATTTTTAGAAAGTATTCAAACAATATGCTCCTCATCAAATAGTGCTTGTTGCAACAGTCCCTGTGTTCAATCACACTATTGTGGTTGACTCTGGATGAGTAACTGAGCGGGTTTATTAATTACCAATGACCTTTAAAATCTTAGCAAACCATGGTGTGATTTTCCATTAGCCCGTACTTGTGAAAAAACAGGTTCAGAGGCAGCACTGTGGTCTGACAATGGCCCCTCTCTTTGACCAAAACATCTGATGACAGAAATGCACAAGTATAGCCAGCTGGCAGAGTCTTACAACTACACATCCAAGAAACATTGCTTAGAAAGCAGCATCAAAGCCTGAGCCAAAGTGTCAGACTGTATAGAAACATTTTAATACTCTGTTGATTTGATATTCAGAGGGGAACAGCCTTGATGCAGCCTCTGTGAATTCCAGTCTTTGTGTTTCTAGAAAGCTGATGAGGTGGTTTTATCAGCATGTCAGCTCTCAAGAATCAAACATGCTCAGATTGTCTGTGTAACTGCTTGTTTTACACTGTTCCTGTCTGCCAAGAAGCAAAATAATCCTGGCACAGAAACAGTAATGCGTCAGCTTTGTAAAAGTGTTGGGACAACTAGTGTGAATTAGTGGTGCAAATCACAAGTTTCATCAGGATACAATACGATATATTGATACGATATTTGCTGATCTCACAAAGTCTGCCACGACACCGTTAAAAACAATTTGTTTCAGGTGCCCTGCAATAAATATGAAATAATATCATATGCCCACTTAACACAATCAGTTACAATTATATCAACTCACAAAAAGCAACTACAATTTGATTTGACAGTTTTATTACGGGAAGGAAGTGGTATACGGAAATGGTGGCACGGATGTGCCATGGGAATTTCAAAATAAAGGCGTATATTAAAGATGACCATATATATCAATGTTTGCACTTTGGATCAATGATATAAGCTTGCTGGTCATTGAATCCACATAAAGAACCAGATCATTGTATCCTTACACCCCTGGTGTGAATGCACTGCTTGGACATCTGACTGGATAAACGTTAGGTTTAATGGCTACTATCTAGACATGTATAACTCAATGCCAGCTGAAATTAGACATTTCACTTCACACATCTCATAGGCCTAGTAAATACTCATTTTTTAACCTTATCAGATGAGGCAAACAGGATACAATCAAGCTAGACTATTAAGTATTGCATTACTGTTTCTGGAGGTACTATTAATAGAGAAATAATTTGTGCAAACAATGTCTGTATTGACTTAAGGAGGCATAATTTAATAAGAGGGTTAATTATGGAAATGACTTACCAACAGAAAGCCAGTGATCTCATCATGTACTGTGTGTCCCTGAAGTCATCTCCCACCCTGTTAGTTAGTTAGTAGTTTCTCATCCTCCAAAAAAAAAAACAAAGGACTATACTACTATTTCTTTGGAGGGAACTCAAAGGAATAAAGTAGCATAAACTTTCACTCATGTTTTATAATATTAATCTGTTTATTGCGCAAGTTCCTTCCTGTTCGGTTAAATTACGAAGACAGCTGGCCCGATCAAGAAGTTTTATTTATGTGTAGATGTTAGCTCGCTAAATCTGGATCACTCACAGAGTTATGGCTAACTTAGCTCCACATTTTCCCCACTGTTAGGTTCTTGTTAGGTCTATAGGTTGGGTCTACCAACATAAACTTCCCATATGGATTATTCACATTATTATTTGAGTACCTGACATTGGCCAATATGATTCCTTGACAGTTAAACATGTCACTAGTCCTATATAATGCAAAAAATATGAAAAAAAATCATATTTTTTTCAAAGGTCATGAGGGTGAAATTTTGCTGCATAACAGGAATGACCCATGTAAACTACACATCCTCTCTTATACCCCTTTCACACCAATGACCAGGGCTGGTCCAGGGTTATCTGGTTATCTGACCCTGGTCCAGGGTTAACTGACCCTGGTCCAGCCTTCCTTTGGTCAGTTCACAAGCAATCATACCCACACACATGTCATGTGTACACTTTCTACAGTCTTTAAGGTGAATTTTCTTCTTATTTCTTCTCTCCTATCATCAGTAATCTCTTCATGTTCTCTTAACTACTCAATGAAACAAACATCTACACCTCACTGTTTCCACTTATATCTTCTGTTGGGAGATGGGGGTGTGTTAAGTGTGAGTATATAACAACTACCTTTAGACCGAAAAATCAAACGGACATTTAAAAAAAAAAAACCTGCAGCTGCAGCTCGATACAGTGGTAAGCTAACCTGATTAGTTAGCCTAACGTTAGCGATTTCAGCCACAAACAAACACGCAGCTAACAACTGCTTCGAGCCAGACACGCTAGCTTAAATACAGCTATAAAAGGACAGAGATGTGTCGTTATTTGAACACCGGTTTCAGCGACAGAAAAGCACACAGTCCCAAAGGTTAGTAAAACTGAAACGTTAGTCCAAACCGACACAGATAGCCTGATGATTTGCATGCTGTCATTCATTCAGACCCCCTTCCTCACTTGGCTCAGAAACGGGAAGTTCTTAAATGACACACGGACTTTCCATTTTTAAGAGAATAATGAGTCGGTTTACCTGCTCTTGAATACTGTAAACTTGTGGTACTTCCGTTAAACAGGTTACTGTTTATGATGCATATTTCTTCTGGTTTTCGCTGTTTAACTGCTGTTGTTTGACCGCTTGGTTTGCCCTTTATCGGTAGATGTAGCAGAGTGGCGGTGAGGAGACTGTAGCAGAGCCTGGCCGCTCAACCAATCACATGCTGGGATTCCCTTCTTGGTTACCGTAATGATCGCCATAAACCGCTTACTGCGCACTTAGTACCGTAGTTACCATACAAGACAGGAATCTCATTTTGAAAAGAAGAAGAAGAAGAAGATTTTTTGGGGAAATTATTTTTAAAAGGGGGGGGGGGGGCCGGGGGGGGGGGCGGGGAACCCCCCCCCTTTTTTTTAAGTTTTTGTAAATAAGGTTTCTAATGTTTTGTTTTTCTGTACGTTGATCTGTTTATTTTTGGAGTTTTTTTAGTTTTTTTAATCCTAGTCCTGAGAGAAACAACAATTAATTCAGCTGCATTTTTCTATGGCTTGAAATTACTTTTTTCCCAGCATCTTATCTCTACACCATTTTGACCTTTTTATTCTCACAATCTATATTTATATGTTGTGCCTATATTTGTTGTTTTGTGCAAAATAAGCAAAAGTAAAACAGAATATACCACAAAGGAGCACAGCAAGACTATATTATATGGTAAACAGTAGAGGGCAATAGAGATCTGCTTTGAATTGGTCATCTACCCACAGATATCACAATGCATTGTGTTAAGTTTTCCAAGTTGGCTACATCACATTTACACTGGTGTAGATTACCACTAAGACCTGTTCTGTGATCTGTCCTGTCTGTGTTCAAGTTAGTTTTGTAATAATGTGGTCGCTGTGTTTGGGAATATGCACCACTAAAGTACAATATCATAAATATCAAGGGCAAGCAAAGGGATAGTTTCTATGAATAATTCAAAACTCAAGCTTAAAGAGATTTAAAGAGGTATCAGTCATGTGGTCATGGATGATTAAGTGGTATTTTATTGTATTTTCCTCTTTGTGCTCTGTGCTGTTTTGTATGTTAATGTTTTCCTGTTGAGCTGTGTGTATTTGTAAAAATGGCCATCTTAGAAAGGGCGTTGCAATCTAGCCTTGGGCTTTAATTATAAATTCTGTGGTGCAAAATAAATATTAATCAAATACAAAATACCCTTAAATAAATTCTAGCAATATTTATTATTTCGGCATTACAGCACAAGAGTAGAACACATGAGGTCAAAAAATTGTTTGAGTAATTTTATTAATTTTTCCGCAAAAACAGAAACTGCAAAAAGAGATACTATCAATCAATATTGAGCATTTAAAAACCTCACAGCTCTTCTCAAACAAAAAGCTGAGTCCTCTGCAAAGCGTGAGTACAAAAGAAATAAGAGCCCACATAAATATGACTGTCCAAAAAAGTGACACATAGTAAAAACAACAAAGTTTAAGCTATCTGAATATTGTGAAAGCCATGCAGGAGGGAGAGGATATGTTACATTCAGCGACTGGAAGCATCGAGGTGTACTGAGGCACATTTTCTACATTTCTTCACACACTTTAAACAATTGACTTAGGCTCAGTAACCATGTGTTACAGTGTGTTTGCGTTATTAGTCAATGATGTTATTGCTGGCTAAGGTTACCTGCAGAGGAAACTGTAAAATGCAAATGTGATCATTAGATGTGTGTAGTGAAAAACTAGACTCCTTGTCATTAGTTGGACTGCAGCACAGCTTCTATCTATTTCTTTAAATACATAATTTAATAGCTGGATAATTGATATTTAATAGACAGTTTGTACTTTATTTGAACACTTCTATCAGTTAGTCTAGCAATTCAGCTCAAGTATGGTTACTGTAAAATCTTAGCAGTGGTTCCCAACCTAATTTTCTTGAAGCTCCTCCTACCTGTATCTAAGAAAAGATGAGCCACCACAGTGAAAATGTTGTTTTTGAAAGGCTAAACACCAATAAGTAAGGACAGAAGCAGAATATTTTGTCAGATTTTGCTAGGAGCAAGAAACATATCTTTTAAATTGCTTTACTTTTGTATAAATTGTCCAGTAAGTGTGTTGTTAGGATTTTAGTTACACAAGAGGAAATCTCTCAGAGCAGACAAATCCTGGCGCACCCCCCTGTGATCTTTGGTGCCCCTCTAAGGAGGACCCAGACCCCAGGTTGGGAAACACTGCTTTAGAGGTACATTATTGATAAAAATCAACACTGATAGGTGGAGTTCCAGTTGTCGTTGAGGAAAACCTGTATTTCTGAATGTGCTAGTGACTCTAATGTGCTTCATGTCTATCGTGAATGTAACAGGATATACCTGGCTTTGCTGTATCATAGGTTGTACAGTTTGCAATTCTCACGTATGGATCATACTATGTTGTGCAACTGCTTACAACCTGTGTGTGTTACCCACAGTGAAGGTGCACATATTAACTTTATATGAGCATTAATAGTTAACAGCTGTTAACGGCAGAGACAGAGAAACCATTGCTGCATTGTGTGAAAGTGGATATGAGCTTGATTTCCAGGTTGTCAGTTCTTGCCACACTATCACTGTCCTAGTGGTCTGTGCATAGACTCTATAATGTGGAATGAGGATTAAAATCAATAGAGGGTAAGAGAGTATGAACAATGGGTATAAGATGCTGGACTGCAAGATCATTAAACAGATAAAACATGTCTTATTCTGGGGAGTTTGCTGTAGCTGTGCTGGCAGTGTGTTTTATGCTTCTCAGTATTGTGCCTCTGGTGTAGCTGGACCCTTGTGATAGCCTATACATTGTTTACATGCACACCTACAGCAGAGCATTACACAGTGAAACCAAGGATGGTAGAAGCCTATTTCTTCTAGGTTATACAGTATTGGGCACATGAATTTAACTGTAGCCGATTTTTTTTTTTGGTGCTAGCACAGCAGAATAACTTCCGCATCCTCACTATCAGACTGTGTTGTAGTCAAGACCACCTGTACCGAGACCAAGTAATAACCTAGACTAGAGCGTATCGAAACCGAGGCAAGACCAAGACTTTGAAGAGCTGAGACTGCGTCAAGACCAAAACCACATATACTGTAGACTGTATGTGTAGACCATGAGAAATGTACTGCTAAAATAATCGAAAGGGCAATGCAGAAGTGAATGTGATGTGGAAATGGTTGTTTTCTATGAGTAAAACACAGCTTTGATGTTACAAATAAATCAGACAATGCATAGGAAATTTCTGCATTTGTGGTCTTGAAATAAAATCCAGATTCCTTCTTTGTCTGAAACCGACACAAGACCGAGTAAAAATGCATTCCACTCCAAGACCTTCAGAAAGTGGTCTTTAGATCTCAAGAGCAGACCAAATCGATCTTTAGTACTGCAACACTCCCATCAGCTTTTTAGTTCGAGGAGTGAAGTGAATGTGAGATGCACTTGGTTGAGAAAGTACTTTTAGTCTTTTACCTGATTTGGTTACCTTGAATGGGAGACATCACATTTCAGAATAAATACCATTCCGAGGGTCTAATGTCGTCCACGCCGGATAGAAAAGTATTTCAAAATATATGTTTTGCTTATTTTCTGTTTCATATATTGATATGGTTACTGGGCAGCATTGAGGAGTTCTGAGTATAAATCATTTCCTATAAAGGTTGTAAAGGACCTACATTCTCCAAAATATATGCTACTGTTGTTTGAGTTTTAGCTTTCTGTGGTTAAGTAAAATGGTGACAGATATCTGAGAGGATCGTATCTTTTAAGTGTAAAGCAGACGATGACCTTGTTTTGGTGCATCAGGCAGACAGAATATGAAACTATTTACGATTGAACTAGAGCATAAATTATTACGACTGAGCATTCCACATTTAAATAATATACAACACAACCCAAATAAAGAGAAAATTGTGCTCTAGCATTCAGCAAAGAATAACACAGGAATATCATTAACAACAGTCTTGAGAAATACACTGTAGAATTAAATATGATAACAGTTTTATACAAGTTTACAAGGCATGTAGCAGTGACGAAGCTCATTAAGTCACTGCAGGAGTGGTAAAACAGCAACAAATAAAATTTCCTCACGGTTCACCTGGTAGCAAAATTTGACTGATTATTTTTCAGTTAATACATTCAGTGAAACTTGGAAAAAGCATTTCCTGTCTCGTTATCATTATTCGGTGAACATCACCTTTGGAAGACTGACATTTTGAAAAAATTACTGAGTGACTGACACACAGCAGGGATCTTGAATAGAAACACAAATCTAAAGCAAACTTAAAAAACAAACCAAATAATCCCTCTCCAGTGTGTTATCCAGTACACAATAGCCTGGGTAACTCTTGTTATTTGCAAATGTTTGCGTCACAGATTAAGCTGCCATCAAGTCAAGGTTAGACCCATCTTTAACTTGTCAAATCACACATACCACATCATTAATTAGATTATTATTTCTAAATATTGTCATGTAGAACAAATCCTTGATATCTGCAATGCTAAGCATGGTTATTTGTATTTATCCCAAATGCTTTTTGACCACTAATTGCCTGAGAGCACCTCTTGACAAAGCTGCAGGATTGTTTATGTGAGGGTTTTTGTCACAGCGTGTAGCGTGTCATTGCAATAATAACAAAAAGACTGCTAACACTAAGGTCTGATGTTTAAGCAGCATATTTAGCTGTGGACTGTGGACCTCACTGTAAAGCACTATGAGCATTTGCAAGTGCTACCCATTGTGGTGCTATACTGTGGTGGACCTGAAGTTGAAATTCAGCATCAAGAGTTGGGGGTCTGTGGTGGTGGAGTTCTGTGCTCTGGAAGCCTGGGCACCTTTCGATTAATGCTTTCTTCCCTCCATCCTCCCTCTTTTCCTTTCTTCACATCTGCTTTCTCCTTATTCTGCCTGCACAGTTTCAGTGCTCGGGATATGAACACGTCCAGGTCGAACAGCCGCTCTTTTTGTTTGACGGGAAGTGACTCCAAGGAGTCATCGTTTACTGGCTGAGAAATGGAGGAAGTAGAGGAAAGGGGCTGAGATTCCAGAGAAGGAAAAAGTGGCAAGGTGGGGGAGGACGCTGGTTGAGGGGACTGAGGAGGAAGTGGAGAGGTGGGAGATGAGGGGAGGAGTGAGGGAAGGGAATTAGAGGAAGACGTGACGGGCTGAAATGGGCTCAGTCGGTCTTCATCGTATTCAGCTGATGGTTGCCGTACAACTTCAGTGTAGTGGAAGACTGGAGTCGGGAGGTCAGTCGGGGAGAGAGGGAGAGGGGGAGAGGAGGTATAGCAGGAGGGTGAACGTTGCTCCAAAGAAGGACTGATACTGGGTGAGTGCAGACGAGACTGGGTACTCTCCACCCAGCGAGAGATCTCCTGGAATAAATCCCCTGTCTCCTCCTCTTCTGCGTCGTCCTCCTTCTTCTCTCCCAGATCCTCTAGGCTGCAACCATTAGGCTCAGCAGGCACAGGGAGGCTGTTAGTGTTACGCTTCCAATGAGACAGATCCAAAATCAGCTTAGGCTCAGAGTAGTGTTGAGGCTTGCCCTCCCTCCAGGCTATTTTATCCAGATATGAGGGAGAGCCCACTTTGTAGTCACAGGAGCGGCCACAGTCCAGTTCTCCGTACCCCAAACCACAGGCCCGCTCCAGAGAGGAGTGAGAGTTTTCCAGGAAGCGCTCTGCTGAGCTGCTGTGGGAATACTTGCGTGGGTCGACCTACATAAGATAGAAGGGGAGAAGCAGGTGGGGAGGGAGAATATGATAAAACAGAGAGGAGGATCCATTCCAACTGCTTTGACTCACTCTAATTTGTTACTAAATATCCTGTTTCATTAAAATAAGATTGTGGTTTTACAAATTAGTCAGTATGGGGGAAAATTACAAAAATATCCAACCTGTGCCTCCTCTAACAGTGAGGTGGAACTGGCCCGCGGGTCTCTCTGCACCTCCTCATCCTCTGTGGTGTCTCCCAGGTCAGAGGTCACGTGGCCAGGGGGCATGCAGCGACACCTCCCGCCTGACTGCTGCCAGGATACATCTGTGGATAAACTGTTCTCGTACCTGCAGGAGGGCAGGTAAAGTATTCATATTAGTCTCATATTAGTCTAAGAATGTTGCTGTGCAGTATATTCAGTCTGATATGCTTAGTTACTGTAGAAATCATTTAGCTTTGCCAGACTTTTCTGTACCAACAAATAAATATTTGCACTTTGACTTTCCTATTTTTTTTACATGATTCATGTTGAAAACATTGTAAAATATAATAGCTGTGTATATAAACGTAAAACTACCAGCTCAGTTGTGCTAAAAGGGGTATGAATGATGCGGTAATGCGCAAGGCAAAAGCGTGCAATAACAACACTGTAGTCTGTACTGACTGCAGTAAATACATCTGCATGAATATGCTCAGAGCTAGTGATGTATAATTAAGTCAGAAAGACTGTTGTCTTTCTGGATGCTGAATGGGATGGGAGATGGATATTTACAGCAAACACTGGACTTTCAACAAGGAGACATGTGTTCAAGACCGCTGTTTTAATTTGTAAGTTACGTTAGTGACATGTTTTTTAGAGATGTTTGTAGTGTGTTGTCTGTACTTATGTTTCGTTGTTTCAGTATGTATTATATGTACTTTACATACTTATTTTAATGCCAACCATGACCTTATTCCAAACCTTGCTAAGTGGTATTGTAGCCTCTTGCTGGTACTTCCAGGTTGAAATCTACGCACCTCTCCCAGTGGATGCTGGAGGCCTGACTGTTGCTGTTGCTGAGGCTCTGCTCAGTGACAAGGCTGTCCTCCAGTTCGTCCTCAATGCGGAAGGGATGCGATGAGGTGGGTTCATCCTCTGGACAGGAGTACTGCTGGAGGAAGGGGTGGGACAGCGCTGCTTCAGCTGTCAGCCGATCCATGGGGTTAAAGGTCAAGATACGCTCAAGGAAGTCCACAGCTGAGAGGAGACGATGGGATCAGTGAGGGAAAAAGAGAATGGGAAATATAATGTCCATAAAGTGTGTGCTTCTTAAAAAATATCCTCATGCATCATCTTCTCTGAGGGCTAAATGATACGTGTTAGACCTCCAAACCCCTCCAGCCTACCCTTATCATCATCTCTTCATCCTGCACAGCTCAGAGGAGCTGCTGTCTTCTGTATCTTTTTCACTCTTATTGGTCCCTGCTCTATTTCATACTGCTTGACCTTCTTCTTCTTACCACTACTCAATTCCCTCCGCTCACCCTGAGCATCCACTTCAGGCAGCAATTCAGAAAACGGTGTCTTGACTCTCCATCCATGACTGACGTATGAAGGCATCACCTGGGAAAAGGACGACAGTGAGGTTAAAATATGTGCATAATTCTGCTTTGGTTATTTCTTTTGTACAATCCAAGGCAACACACAAGGTAGAGCCCTGAAAGAGTTGTGTGCACATTTAACCTTGTCTGCCAACATAACATGATAATGACACCCTGTTCCATATTTAAACAATCAGTTTGCAGATATATGACTATCAGCAGCCACTGAGGCGTCACCTGCAGCAGGTCCTGTCTGTCCTCTTCTCTCAGCACCGGCACTGTGTCGAGGATCAGCTGCATCTGCTCCAGCTCATGGGCTCCTGGGAGTGGGCACCGGCCAATCAGAGAAGAGACAGAGGATCAGTTACATAAGCAGAAAAAGGATGACCAATTAGAGTCAAACAGGAATAACCAGGAGGTGTGAGCTGTCAAATGAAAGAAATGGTAAGGCAAGGAAGTTGAATAAAAAACACACATATGCAGATAGGATGGACTGCTCTGCAGTGGTTTTCACTTAAAAATGTCTACAAATCACCACTCCAAGACCCAAATATTATAACACCCACTTTAAGTGTAATTCCAAGTTTGAAACCACATTACATGTCACTTCTTGCATCTTTAATTTTTCCTCCTGCTTCTGATTATTGATCTGCTGAGATAATTTAGAAGAATTTAGAAGAAGAGTTAATCCACCCTCAATCAGATACTAGTAGTGGAGGCTGGCGTGTTGTTATTCTGGTCACACCCGGCACACAACTGCAAAGACAACAAATAATTACAGCATCTTGAGCACCATGTAGGGAATTTTGTATCTGCAGATCGGCAGAACAAACTGTTAGGCAGCACTATTCTGCAGGTTGTATAAAAATCCCACATCCTTGTAATATTTACCACAACTATGCCAATCCTAATATTAAACCCATAGTAGAAGAAGAAGATGTATCCACCGTAACATCACCAACTGGTTTGTGGACTGCCATTTTGATGCCTTGACTTCAGCATTTTGGCTGTTGCCATCTTGGTTTTGGCTGTTATCATGTTGTTTTTTTGCAACAAGAAGTGACACAAGAGGGTGGAGCTAAGTACAATCGTATACTGAATTTTAAGTTGATCAAAAATTAACTTTCATAAATTGAAAACACACTATGAAAGACCGGACCGGACAACACCCAGACCTGACACACAGTGGTGGCAAACTGTCAATCACAAAGTAGCCACGCCTTAAAGCATAGCCCACTTTATGGTAAATCTGACTCTAAATGGAACCATAATTTAAAAAATGAACATTATGCTGTATTGAAGAAGATTTGAAACAAGTGATTGAGCTCATTTACAATCAGACCTGTTTTTGCAACCAGATGAGTCGCCCCCTGCTGGTTGTTAGAAAGAACGCAAGTTTAAGCTTCTTCAGCATTGGCCTCACTTTTCAGACTCGGAGGTAGCACTGGTTAAACCTTTATAACCTAAAACATCTGAGTTTCTTGGGGGTTTTACACAACCTGAGAGAAATCAGGTGCTGAGTAGCACAACTCTTAGATTTTTACTTTTGACAACTAACAAAGGAACAAATATTTTAAATTCACTGACTGTGAAGTAGCCAAATAATCAATACGTTCAAACTTCTCAGCTCAGTGCAGAGCAGTATCATTTGTCCACCCATGTGATACAGTGTGGATTTGCCCTTCAAATGTTTCCATCAAGCTAATGGGCACCAGTAGGTGGTGCTACACCAACACATTCACCACTCTAAGAACTAAGCCAGCAGTGGTAGTGTGTTTGGATGAAAGTGCATTGCCTCCCCTATGGTAAACAAAACAGTTGTGACGTGTAGAATCTGGTGGTTAAGTGCACAGCAAGGCAAACATCTCAGACAGTCCATGTGTGAAATTCTAGCAGAGACGAACACCAGGGAACAGATGACGCTATTGAGTTTAGAGCACCATCTCTCCTGTGGTGTAGAGGGCTGTTGGAGGTCAAATCAGCCTGTCAGGAGGAACTACATCTGCTTCAGACAGCCAGAATTTCTCTATCATCATTGTTATTCTGGTCAGGCAAAGAAGTAGCCTGCAGAAAGAGACTAAAGTATCTTTGGTGGAGGACACTCCACCTCATCTTAAAGCACTTTTTGTCATCTCTGCTGGTAAGAACTTTCCATAGGTTAAAAAAGGCAGTTGTTTTACCTGACATTTCTGATGATATGATCATATTTCACCATGTCATCAAATAAATGATAAGCCAAATCATAACGTTCCTGCAGGATGTCAAGGTCATGAGTGTTTTAGTGGACACCGTGTGACGTGACAAACAGTAGAAGTACCTGCAAACAGCATGCGTCCAGTGAGCATCTCAGCCAGTATGCAGCCAGCGGCCCACATGTCGATGGCCTTGGTGTAGTTGTTGGGAGATAGGAGCAAACGGGGGGAGCAATACCACTTAGTTACCAGACCCTCGGACAGATAGCCCTGGAGGAGCAGAGTCAGAGAAAGAGAGAGACAGAGGTAAGTTATTAAAAGACAGAACAAGAAAGTGACTGTAGTTAAAGTATATTAGTGATGATTAGCGTGCAACAGAGTAGTGTTCTTGTAAGACTGCATCCATATGCATCTGTATGAGTGGAAGAGTCAGTCACCTTTAGTGGCCAAGTACGCGTACATGCGCAAGGAATTTGTCTTTTTTGCATTGCTCTCAATGTACAGTACTTACACACAGTAATAGAAATAACAGCAGATGTGTTTATCTAAATAAAAAGCACCAATGACAAACAATAAAATTAATAAAATGCCTATATACAAGTCAAGGGTTCTATAAGTTGTAAGCTACACAAAAAAATACACAAACGAAGAGAAATAAATACTGAATGGATTTACAGTATACTGACAGATGATATGTACATAAAAATATTGTTGCATTAAAGGTACAGTGTGTACGATTTGGCAGCATCATTCATCCCTTTCCAAGACTGCAGTAATGTGAGCTGCTGAGTGCAAAATCATGGTAACGCTATTCGCCTCGCTCAGAGGCCATCCTTAATACCATAATAACCATACATAATAAAACAATAAAATAACAAAATAACCATAATACTACTTTAGGAGCAACAGAAGTCAGATGGCTGCTGGCGGTACCACAGTTTTGTACTCTGCGGCTCACATTACCACAGTTTCACAAGCATGTAGGAGAACGGTGGCCCTAACGTAACGTAACGTAACGTAAAAACGTAAAAGGATCTCTCTAGAGTCAGTGTTTGGTTTTTCCATTCTGTGCTACTGTAGAAACATGGCAGAACAACATGGCGGACTCTGTGAAGAGGACCCGCTCCATATCCAGGTAGAAGGACTCATTCTAAGCTAACAAAAACAC
The DNA here is from genome assembly GCA_947000775.1 of Pterois miles. NCBI lineage: Eukaryota > Metazoa > Chordata > Actinopteri > Perciformes > Scorpaenidae > Pterois > Pterois miles. Next base: position 681,183 of record CAMQGK010000334.1, read on the forward strand.
AATTCTTAGTTTCAGGTCATTATACACTTATGAAAACATAATTATATATATATTATATATAATACATTGACGAAATGTTACACACTCTACCTTTAAAAACTGTGAAATTATAATCTAAAAGAGGAGCAGTGGATGTTTTGGTGTTACACAAAGCATTGTGAAGTCAGTAATGTCAGCTACAAAATCTGAAGGGAAATCTGAGCTCACAAGGGATATTTTGATTTATACGCGCAAAGACTTCATCAGTTTGTATTGTCAGCTACATGGAGGATGGAAACTGGCTTCTGGATTCACTCTGCAGCACAAAACATCTCCTGAATCTCTCCCTGCAGTTACAGAGTTTCACCGAGCCTTTGATACAACACCCGTCCTCTCATTAGGTCTGCTCTGACAAGGCTCCCCTCTTCCTTTCACTTTTGTAAATGTTCACCTTGTGAACAACACTAATGATGATGTGCATGGAGATGAGCCACGGGCAAATGTATTCACATACAAAACGGATTTATCTACTTTGCATTTTGCAACGCTCTCGTTACCCCTTATATATCACTCCACGTCTCACTCTCTATAATCACTCCACCCTGACCTTATAAAATCTGCAAATCCCTGCACTTACTACATGATATTTCTATTCTTTTCTTGCCTTCTTATCTCTCCTGAGCCACAGTTTAAACTGCTTAAAATAGTGATAATGAAAGACTATAGACTACTGAACAAACTATGCTAATAGCAGGTCACACATTTGTATATTTCATGGCTAATTTCATTTCAGTGCTCTGACCACTATGAACTGCTTCATGATGACGTACTGTAATACGGACACTGAGGACATACAACGTTAGTGGCATACTATTTTTGTTCACATTCGTCCCAAAGAAATAGTAACAAATGTTCGTGGTTTTTTCCTTTCCTTCATCTCTCTCCCTCTTCTGTCCTCGCTGCTCATCTCCCCTCCTGCTCTCCCATCATAAAGTCTGCTGTTTCCATTTTCAATCTCACCATTTGCCCACCTCCCTCTTTATCTGGTACTTCTTGCAGAATTACTCTATCTAGGCTTATGCCATGTAGACAGCGAGGAGTTCATCATCGCCCAGATGAGTTTTACACTCAAAATGAATGTCAGAAATTGCTCTGTGAGCTTTTTCACACCAGTTATATTACCTTGGGCCACCTGCGACACTGAAACGGTTTTATATTTTACCTGACAGGTGAGAAGCCAGTTCTCGCTTCATATTCGAAGATGGTTAAAATAAAATTGTAGTGAATTGTGTCTCAATCAGCAGGTTCAGGACATGACTCGGAGCTCTTAAACATCCCTTTCAGCAATGCGCCCCTGCGTAGAACTCGGCCTGGCCAAAATGTTTGTGTCAAAATGGATCTATGAGTTTTTGCGTGTCAGTTTTATTAGCGTTACATTGCTCCTAGAATACAAGATGTTAAAGCTAAAGCTTACAATGTTGTTTTATATGTATATGAAGGAGGTCTGAGGAATTTATCTATCGTACGTCACTTTTCTCCTCCTATCCCATGCTGTAGAAAGATACACAAAGATATCCAGGCAAAAGTCAAGTGTCCATACCTATCAAATCTAAACCAGGAACATTAACTTTTTTAAATAATATGCCGTAAATCATAATATAAAGGACAAAATATAATTCATTCATAGTTCATAGTTAACAATATTGGCACAGTCTTTACTCTTCAGTTGCATCTCTGCATGTTCCCGTTTCAATATTTAGTGGTTATATACCATCTTAACTGTGCACAATGTGGCTGCTGACCTTTAGGCAAATTATATGTAACATATTTATTGTTTAAATGTCACTATACTGCTTCTAACAACTGTGTCTCCTTTCCTTTATTTCTTCTTTCTAACAGTCATTTGTTAAATTTGTTCTGATGTGTCTTAGGAAGACTTTTAAACGGCTTGCCCTGTTTTTGTTTCTGTTTTTGATGTATTTTAGGATGACTTTTTTGACACTTTGGCCAGTGACTACAGATGAAAAATAGCCTTTTAGTTATTTCTGGCATTTTCACATCGTGTGTATTTATTAATTTGCACTGCCGCTCCTAAAATAAACTAAACTAAGCTGTGAATAAGAAGTTATGATGTGAACTTCAGTTTTACAGCTGTCTTCTTCTTGCTGTTTCTCTCCTCTCTATGCTCCTTTGCTCCTCCTATGCCACATCTTCTCTGCTTTCCTCTCCTCTCATCTTTACCCCTTCATCATGTACTCCTTTTATGCTCTCTCCCCCCTCTCTCTCTGCCCTCATTGAACCTTACTTAACGCCCCCGCTTCCACCCTCAACGCTGCCTGTGTGCCAGCAGATGACAGAGCAGAAACTGATGCTGAGCGCTCAGTGATGGTCTGACAAACATGCGCTCACCTTGTCTTCTATCTGTCTGTCCCTTTTATGCTCTACATCTGAACTCTCCTGTCTGGATCCAGGTTACATTTGATAGACTGTGTCTTTCAAGGAGTACGAACATTTTCAGGGTGGCATAAACAGCTTTTAGAAACTGCTTTGAACAGAAAAAGAAGCATATTTAGGTCTCAGTTTCCCAAAATGATGGACAGATGTGGTATAATATTTCATTTTCTAACAACTGGTTTCAACACTGTATCACAGCTATTCACCGTTATAAAATATTTGCTGGCTTTCTTCAGTCCTTTGCTCTTGACCTTTTCCCCCGTCATCACCTCCTACTTTCCTCTCCATCCGTTCCCTGAATCTCACCTCAGTGTTTTACATCACCATCAGCAGCTATGACAGTCTCCCCTACCTTTCCTCTTTTCTTCACGCTTCACCCTATCGCTCTCTTTTCACCACCTTCCTTGCTTCACCTCCTCTCTCACCTGCCTCATCCCTCCATCTTTTCATGTCAGTTACAGTTCCACTCTGCTAACTTTTACCTGTCTACTCCTCCATCCCTCTCCTTCTCCAATGCTCTCTCCTTATTCACCTTTCCTCCCCTTCTTTCTCCGTCATCCAGATCATGAATAATTTCTGAGCAGATCGCGCTGCCTCAGCAGGTGACATTCACACGTACACGCTCCAAGTTCCTACCTGTGTTGACAGTAAACAATATCACAAATGATGGTTTCTCGGCCTATTTCCCTTCTGTCTCTCCTCTCAACCTTTCTGTCATCTATTTTTGCCCGAGTAAATGTTTGTCTGTGTAGTCAGAGACACACATCTAGACAGCTTGTCAAACAGCCTCACTACGCTGCACTGCAGAGCTACAGTGTACTGACAAAAGGATACTGTAGAAGAAAAGGTAGTGATTATAGTTAATTGAAAAGAGGTCATTTGGCAGTGAGAGAAAAAAAAAAAAATCGAAACTAGCCAATCTTACTGTCAAATATGACTTAATATGAAACCTGACTAAGGCCGACTGTGAAGCAACAACCTTATCTGAAACAATACAAACGAGACATAAAAACAAAGCCACCAGTTCTGTTTCAAAGCCAAATATGAAAGTTAATACTCTTTGTGAATTTCACATCACAGCTGAAGCCAATACAGCCCACGTCCATTAGCACATTTTTTTATTAAAAAAAAGCAGCACTTTGGCTCTACATTATTGAATAAGAGAGAGGATGCGAGAACATTCACCGCAGGCATCTGCTTTGGTGTCAACACTGCATCACAAATAGCCCAGCATCGTCTTACTCTCACACACACACACACACGTGTGCACACACACCCCTCTGGTAATGCAATCTTAATGCTATGATGAACAATGACAAACTGATGTTCTGCTGGCTAACAGACACATCAGCTGGGACACACTCTCATTGTCTAACTCCAAACAATTCAAGCCATGTCAGAGCGTAATGTGCAGCCAGCACTCTTATTGGTTATTAATGCATCCCCATTATCAAAGCTTTGAGGCTAATGTCTGCAAAGGAAGACTCTGGTGCTACAGCAACTAGACAAGGAAAAATGCTAGGTAGACTATCCAGGATCTATCTATCCATCCAATATATATCCACCTGTCTAGTATCAATCAGCTAGTATCTATCCATCTATCTAGTATCTATAATCTATCTGTCCATTCATCTAGTATCTATCATCTACCCACCTACCTACCTACCTACCTACCTATTTATCTATTTATCATCCACCTACCTACCTACCTATTTATCTATTTATCATCTACCTACCTACCTACCTATTTATCTATTTATCATCCACCTACCTACCTACCCACCTATCTTCCTACATCCAGCTTATCCTATGCTATCCTCGCTACCTTGTGACAGTGCAGTAGTTCAGGCTGAACATTGTGTTCTCTGACAGGCAGAGTCCTTTCTGCTCAGGGTAAAAGCAAAATATGCACCTAAACACACACAGTGTGGGGAACAGAGTGAGATAGAAGTAAACCTTGTTCCTGCATGACCCAAACTACCTTCATCTCTCTCACCATTCTCTGTTTGATCTCTTTTTTACCCCTGGCCTTCCTCGTTTCTCCTTCTTACACTTTTGCTCACCATTCTTTCTCTGCCTATGTACTTTTCACCTCTCCTTCTTTCCCCCTCCATGACTCAATATTTCTGACCCTTGCTCCTCATCTGTTCTCCACCTTCCCCCTCATCATCCCCTCCTCATCCTCCTCCTCCCCTACAAATGCACCCCCTGTGTCTGCACCCAGCTGATCCCCAGTCCCGTGTTCTGAGCTGACAAAGATCACCTTTCACAAGAGCTCCTCTCCACATGCACAGACCCAAAAAACACACCCAAACATACAAACACACACACACACACACACACACACACACACACACACACACACACACACACACACACACCGTGCCCTGCTAGTGTTACAGTATTGCTGTGGGATCTTCGTGCATAATAAAGCAGCACAATGGAGCAGTAAATAGTCACATTCATCTCTCAGAACCCTTTATCCACAATGGACAGGGTAATCACAGGGTTTGATTAGCACAAAACTTGATACCAGCTTTGGGAAGAAGATGTTACAATAATAAAGAGGAGGCCTTATGTGAAAGACAGGTCGGCAACATCAGACATGGGGATGTGTAATTGGAGATGCCACTCTTAGAAACAAAGACAGCTTGGCTGCACTGCAATCGTAACATACAAAATCCCTCTAAGACATGTACCAGCTGCACCTCACTTTTCAGTTTCAAATTTGAGATTTTGAAACGTTGGCTGTATTTGGTGAGCCAGTGTACTTTTTAAAATCTAGGGCCTGTTGCATTAACCTAGTTTAAGACTAGTCTTGGCCTTAGGTGGTCAGGTTAGATTAGTCTAATTAAACCTGTGTGTTGCATATATATTAAGTCTGACTTAATTTGAGGTTGGAAAATTACCTACCTTACCACCTCTCCCCCTGCCTGAGCAGAGTTCAGCTGTTTATCCATTACTTTTAGCTAACCTTTAGCTAACTGTTTCAACTATTTGTCCGTTATATTTATGCTGTTTACCTTTTCTGATACTTTTGGTGTGGTGTCACATCAGATAGACATCAATTATTCTGTGTTTCAGTTGCCATGCAGACAAGCCATACATGCAAACTGACTGATTTTCTATAGGAGGATCATTTCACAATAGCATCCCGTCCTATAGTGTATCCATTGCTACAAACGGACAAGGGTTTGTGCACTGCTGTTTGATAACTGCACACGGCCAGGGCTCAAGGAGTTGCTATCTGTTCCTTGATAACAGCTCTACCACAACGAGAGGGGGCAGAGATAATGTTTAATATTACAGAACCTCCCATAGACTCATCCATCAGCAGCAGAACGGCCCATGCTGCGTCAGACTGCAATGACGAGAGTAAAAAATCCTCCTACCTTTATCAACTTTCCTGGCTCGAATATTTCTAGTGTGATTAGTATCTAAACGTACCACGACAAAATAACACAGCCAATATTATGTGGACAGAGATCTTTTGTGCTGGCTTGTCCTCTGAAGATTAAGGATTAATTAATATAAAACTTGCTAAGAGAGCAAGTGTCTAAGGAAAATAATGATCACAGACATTTATTGGCCTCCGGTCAAAACAACTCCTGGCACATTTACATGCCCCAAAAACATCACTGAGAGTAATTAGGGTAGGGCTGGAAATGTTTGTACAAGTGTTGCTGATTATTATAAAGCTCCAGCTTATACTGTATGTCATGTTTGGTCATCAGTCTTTTCACTTTAACAAATAAGCCATGCAGCTACTAGTATATGCATAAATCATTTCTGCATATGAGAGTAAATGTCCTTACAGTATGTGCTAGTGTGGTGGGATTCCTTCCCCTCTTACCTTATGAGAATAATGAGGATCAACTATCCTGGCCAGCCCGAAGTCTCCGATCTTGAGCAGCAGTTGGTCTGTGTTGATGAATATGTTGGCAGGCTTCAGATCTCTGTGCAAGACGTTAGCTGAGTGGATGAACTTCAGTCCCCTCAGCAGCTGGTAGAACAGCAGAGTAGCGTGACCTGTTTAAGGACAAAAAGTCAGAAATGAGGATACACAGAACTGCTTTTATTCTCACTCCTGTTATTACCATAATGGTGCTTATTCCTAAGTGACATAACTATAAACACAACATGAATGAACGAAGGAAAGACTCAGCGAATGAGCACATTTGGGGTAATGACTTAAAGGTAAAACTGTTTTGGCACTTATGTCAAAATGATGGTTTGGATCACTCCAAAACTTACAAAGTATGTTTATGCAGAGGGAATAAACAAGCTGAATGAATAAATCAACACATTTTGTTGTAACTGTTAAGTTATTTTCAGTTGTGTGAACTGTGGATAAAGTAACAGAGCATTTAAAAAGGACTCCACGAAATCCAATAAATCACAGTGTAAACAAAGCCAGCAGTGCAGCAACAAAACGGTAGTTCCAACATGAAGCACCACTCTAGTAAAAAATGGGACTTTGACCCTCTGAGACCCACATAGACCTGTTTTTGTTGTTCTGGGGGGGGGACAGGGGGTCTTTAGGGGAGATAGCAGATAAGCAGTAGATGTCACATAGAAGAAGGGAAGAACATCTGAACGCTGGGAACCTTAAGACTGATTTGAGATGCAGCTCAGTACTGTGTGTCAAGTTGTTCTAGTCATAAATAATCACAAATTCATTAAAATATATTGTGTGTATTACGGTTTAGAACATTATGATGGGAGTATATGATGGCCAATTCCACGCTCTATTATGTCTCATAAGTTGCTGCAGCAAACTCTGGATTGATAACATTTGTTACACAGAAGTCACCACAGAAAAAGACATGCTGTGATTTGGTATCAACAACTTTTGATATTTGGAGATTTCTGCAATAATTGCATTTTTAAATGATTAGATGGCAAGCATTTGTGTACTGGAAACAGCTCATAAATCCCCTGATTATCAATGTACCTAGGAAAGCCATCCATCCTCTGAATACTCTTGACCGAATTTCCCTCGGGGGATTAATAAAGGTTCATCTTATCTTATCTTATCTTATGTCTAGTTGGGGGTTGTAAAGTTTCAGGAGGCTGTGACTATCCTAGAGGTCACCATAGGTCATTTTATACAGTGAAGTTTTAAAAAATGGTCTCACTACAGTTAAATGGCTACTATGGAGACTAACATCATCACATGTGAATACATGTCTCAGTTTTAAAGTGCTGTGTCAGTGCAGTTCCAAGACTGTTGAGGGACTCCAGTATGCAGAAATATTCAAATACACTGCCCCAAACTGCTTGTGATTATCATAAAGTAGGCATATCTGTAAAGAGGAGACTTGTTAGTACCCACAGAGCCAATTTGTTTCTCCACATATCTTGAGGTCAGAGGTCAAGAGACCCCTTTAAAAACCCACATTTTAGCCTAACTTCGTAATGTCATTTAGCCTCTTTGCTGACAAGATAGCATGACATGGCTGATACCAATGGATACCTCAGGCTGCTTAGTGTCATATGATACCAGTATCCTCACTACTTCTCAAAAACTGACCTCTGGAAAGCAGAATATTTTCCCATACCTGTAGGTAGTGGTCCTTGTTCAAGCAGCCGAGCAAGATCTGTCTCCATACATTCCTGGACAATGTACAGGGCACTCAGCTGGGTCGGGTCCCTGGGCAGTGGTCGTCCATACGGTGCCAAAACCTCATGAACCCTCACTACATTTTCATGGTGCAGCCGACGGGTGATTTTAACCTCCCGCAGAGCGTGCTTCACCGTCACGGCATCACGCATCACCAACTTTTTGATTGCCACACGCTGTCCGGTGCGCTGGTCCTCGGCTGAGAGGACCAGGCCTGTAACACCTGTGCCGAGAGGTCGAAGGTCAACAAAGTGACCACCCAGGTCAAAGCCATGGAGGAAGAGAGGGGTGTCCTGTCTGGCCATGATAATTTGGGGACAGATGATAAATGATTTCAGGTATGTCAAGCTTGATAGATCCCCACAATGACCAGATAAAAAGTTCTTTGTTATTGTCTTATTATGCACATGATGTTACATCTTGCTGGTGAGTCCAGAACCTTAACAAAAGACCTGATATTTCTCCAGGTAGCTGGTGCACATAGATGTCTGTTCTCATGTAGACCAAACTTCAGTACCACAACTAGGATTAAGTAGAAGTAGGATTATTTTATACAGAATTTCAAGCTGTATTGAGAAGAAGAATATTTTCTTCAAGCCTAAGCAGTGTCTTTGTGCATCATCTTCACCTCCTCTTCTGGTCCTGTGTGGGCGTAGGCTTCTTATTAAATCACCCTTTTACTGAACCAGAATCCACTAGCTATCACATAACTACCTTTGAAGTTTTTAGGACAAGGAGTGTAACGCATCTACAGTGTATGTTTAAAAATAACAGATTTTTTCTTCAGCATTTTCCTCTTGACACTTGATGTCTTTTGTAGTCTGCTGCAGTGATGCACTTCTAAAATCTCACTGTATTTTCCTCACATGCAGCCGATAGTCAGGATATCAGTGAGTCTCATTACTGTAATAAAACCCAGGGCAGGAGTATCCATAGAAACAGCCCTCTGTGTGGCTGATCCTGCTCTTACATGTGTAGATGCATCATGGGACGGCAGCAGGCGGACGGTCGGCTCTGCACTCCCCTCTCTCTCTCTGATAAATCTGTAATCCTCATTGACAAGTCGAAGCCTTCAATAGAGAGCCAGGAGAAAGGAGGTGGGGTTATGTGAGTTAAATTCAATGAGACTCTGTGGGCTCCTCCTCTTCTTCCATGATACCAGAGTCAGTCAGTCAGACAAGTTCATTCAGTGCGAGATCCACAGTTGGATGGCGGTCAAATCCCGGAGCTGTTGCACTCTCCGTGTGTACATGTGCATAAGTGTACATGCGCTTTAATCCCTCAGTAATCTGCTTCCTGTTGCCTTCTCATGAATGTAGGGATTTCAGCATCCCGCTGTGGTCACTGTGGAAAGATATACTGCTATTAGAAGAGTCGCTTCTGACACATCTGCTGCCGCCGCCACTGCTGGGGAGGAAATGGGGTGAACAGAGAAGATAAAGATGAAAGTTACACAGCAACAGAGCCAGAGTGTTAACAAGGTCTGTGTTGCAGGAGTTACCATTACATAACACTGAATGGCAGTGTAACCTAATCTACTCCAGCAACTTAATGTGCTTAGAGAGTATAATCATGTCAGTTCAATGATGCTTTAATGTTTGCTATAGACACAATTTGACAGGATGGACTGTCACTTTGACTGTTGCATTTCCGTATCACAGCACCACACCGTAACTTTATTTTGTCACGTTCAAAGCAAATCAACCTGCCTGACATTTTATTTCCACCCCGTGAAAAGGTCATGTAGTGGTAGAAAACAAAAAGCACTGACTTTCTCACACCCCTATAAATCCCTGAGCTGTAAGAACTCAAGCAATCCATCCATCCATCCATAAAACAAATCTCCCTGCTGTCAAAAGCCTGAGGGTAGGCTTGAGTATTAGCTCTCTTTCTCTCTAGAAATGGGGGGATGTGCACTCAATAACTTCTCTTTAACAGCATTCAGAATAAACACACTCCATGTTCATGTGAGCCAGCCTCAGTCAGGCTGAAAGAGTGTAACAACAGAGAGAGCGGCAGCGTTGACAGTGTTGCTGGGTGGGAGGTGCAGCACTGGGCTAACTTTATATATAATGCATAACCACTGGAGATGGCGCTTGGTGCTCTCTGTGTGTTTATTCTGCATATTTCTTCAGGTTATGCAAGCATGTTATAAATTAGAATAATTTGCAGTTCGTTGATGCCATACAGTAAAATGTCTTAATTTGCAATTATGGAGCCCATTGTCATTTTTAGAAATATCACGCTGGCTTAAAATAACTGAGGTTAAGGCAGAAAAATTAAACTACATTGAGCCAAATGATGTAGTAGGTGGAACAGAGGAGGGCACATCTTGTTGTACTCTGGTTTTGTGTAGCTGCTTCTGTGTCCCTGTTTTCTTTCTCTTTTTTTAATTGATTTTACTTCCCAACAGGCGTTAAGGCAGTTTTAGTTGAGATGGGAAACGCTGCATCCTCTCTGCACACTGGCTTCCTGCGGCTGCCTTTGTGTGTCTGCATCCACTCCAGTGACGCCCCTGACTGAACAAAAACACTGAGCTGGAAGTGCATCTAATAAAACATAAAGACCCATTTCATAAATAAAAGAAGTATAAGAACAGCAAACAGGCCCAGTAGTGCTTATTTCCCCCTTTCTCGACCAGCTTCACGTCATCTTATCTGTGTCAGTATCTGTTCGCAATAACAAGGGGAAGAAGACAGAAAGATAACAGCAACCATCGGTACTCACCGGAGCATCACGCAGCCGCAGCCCGACGTCCAGAGACAAAGATCCGGGGAGAAGATGTGACAGATACGGGTCCTTGGAAGCAAAGAAAGTAAAACACGACCACATTCTCTCTCTCTCTCTCTCTCTCTCTCTCTCTCTCTCTCTCTCTCTCTCTCTCGTCCGCTGTGTGATTCAGATGATACAGGGAGGGATCAGCCGGTGCGGGTCGGCACCGGGGGCGATCCGCCGAGATGAGATAAGCCAGCGGTTGCTGTAGAGAGCCGGTTATTGTGGGCGACTGTCCGCTCCCTGTCTGTCAGAGGAGTGATCTGAGAGAGGGAGGAGAGGAGGGATCACCCTGATACAGATACAGACCGGAGTGACTTCACACACACACACACACACACACACACACACACACACACACACACACACACACTGCACCGTGGATGATGAAGAACCAGTCTCTCTCTCTCTCTCTCTCTCTCTACTGATGAAATAAACTCTATGAAAGTTAAAGGGGAAAATCAGTCAGTCTAACTATATTTAAGAATACCAGCATCCATCTTATTTTAGCTTGATTATCACAGCTTCATCAATACCATCTACCCAGGCCACCGCTCCCACCATGCACATCTCGCACTGTGCATAAGGCACCAAGGGCTGTAAGAGGTGCCACAATTATCATCATCATCATCACCATCACCATCATAATCAGGGTCCGAAATTAACGCCTGCTAAGCACCAATAAATTTTCCATCTGGCGCGTAGCACTGAAGGCTATCTGAGATGTTGGGTTTGTTTACTTTTTCAGAGATCCTTTGTTTGCTTTTTCATAGATCCTTTATGAATTTGTTTGGGAAGATGATTTACTCGTGGGGGAAGAAACTGAACAGAACAAACTGAATTTCTATCTTTCGTTACTTATTGCTAAATCTCTGAAAAATGGTGATTTTGAATCAAACTCTGGACTCTATTTCCGGTTAATGTGACTGGGACATTTGATCATCTTACACTTATCTCCCCAGATCCACTTGGTTCGAACCAATCCAACAGCATCCAATCACGTTTCACAAGAAAACCATGAAGAACGAACGTTATGTTGCTGAGCACCAGCTGGATCCAGTTACACTGTTGTTAAAATGACACCACAAAGCAATTACGCCTAGGGCACCCAAACGGCAAGCAGCGTGGCCCTGCATCTACCATCCAGCTGACGTGCCGGATTTTTGTGATTGAGATTCCCCTGGAGAGGAAGCCAAAGAGGATCCTTTGTTCATACTGAATACTGTTAACAGCAGCAAGGATGCCACCGCATGTCAAGGAGCCCTAATGAGAAATAACAGTTTGTTCAAGTACAAGAGATCTGTAGAAAGTTGACACTCTTGGGAGATACAGTCAGAGAGATAGTGAACATGAAATGTACAGTATAAGCTTGTATAAGCATGTCACCTCAATGGAAATGACCATTTAGGCAATGTGGTAAAATATGCGGGCTGCATGGTGGTGCAGTGGTTAACTCTCTCGTCTCACAGCAAGATCTACACATGGGGACCAAGAAGCATATTACTCCATCCTACATCAGCTTTGGGACAATACAAACTGATATGATTTTGACACATCATGTTAATCTGTCATGAATCAGTCACTTCTCTCGGGGCACAATGAGCCATTTCTGCTGCTGCTTAGCTTGTTAGCCAGTTAGCTAGCTGGTGAGCATAGACAAATATTTGCTTTTGTTTTTTTGAGAACAGTAATGGGACCCCGAAATGCGTCATGTGTCTTCAGGTGCTCGCGAATGAAGCCATGAAGCTGGCCAAGCTAAAGCAACAAATGATTACAAAGCACCCAGAACATCAGGGCAAAACAAAGTGGTGATAACAGGATTCAAATTGAAATGTATTTATCACTATGAAAAGTTTTAGAATACAAATAGTTCAGTTACATCTAGCTACGAATATACATATTGACGAGAAACAGTACTCGACACAACACTGGCTTGCTGTCGCCATGTTGAAAGTCATTTCTTGATGAAGTGTTTCAAATCAGTTCAGTTTGTGATTTCTTACTTTTCCAGAGGCCACCTCTGACAACCCCAGAAAACTGTATGAACTTGATGCACTGCGTGGGCAGTAGGCCCTCGCACAAGTTGGAGATCATAACAGGAGCAAAAACACAAGTTTCTCCAGTTTTGTAGATTTCTTATGGGTGTACTGTATACTAGTGTTGACTAACAAAGTCCCATAGCCTGTGGTTAGGTTAACATGCTGAGGGTAAAATAATACAAAATTCCTCTAAATATAAAACACGATCCAGGTTGTGAGCATGTTCAATCCTGATAATCTTTTTGTAGGGTTCTAATGAGAGTCAGGGCTGTGAGAGGAACACACACACAGAGCAGGCATGTCATGGACGATGTAATTATGATTATGCAGAGGTATTACAGGATTAACAGAGATGAGCGAGACCAAGAGTAACCTAATGTGATGAACCAGTGTAAAGTGACGCCATGATCTTACGGCTCCATGAGAAGAGCAGAGGAGAGTTACAGCGATGGTTCTGGATTTTGTTTCTATTTCATTTAATCACACTCAGGTGAAAATGCAAACAGAGTGGAAAACATCTAAGGGAATGGGAATCCACAGCAGCCTGTGACCTTGACAGCAATGTTAAAGGAGTTTCTCTCATCACTCCCCAACCTGGAGACGCCTCAGTCTTTTTGTTTTATTTCATCGGACACTTTTAACTGAAATTTCCACGAGTGATGCAAAAATCTGATGAATAATTTGCTAAATGCAATCAGTGAAATGATGGGTCAGTGGTTCCTTTATGATTGCAGAGCTGGTGCTATTGGAAAAATACTCATCCCTTTCCAAACAACAACAACATGCTGTACCCTGCATGATGTACTTAAAGTGAAGCTCCTTGGATTTTCAGACTTTACAGTACGTCTTCCAGGTGTGTATCTGCTCCTTCTGCTGTGCGGTGGTGAGATAAGACGGGTTACAACAGGAATGCACTGAAGAGGAAATTGTCAAATACTTTCGTTGATTTTGCATCAGAGCAAAGTCTTATGTTTTTTGAGGAAGCTGTCAGAAAATATGATGAAGACCATTTTGCAATAAAGACAGTCTTTCCCTTTCAAAATTGCTTAGTGTTCTTGAAATCACAAAACACTGGTTTAAAGCTATTTCATCATCTTATTTACATCAAAATCAGATCAAAGTATCACTGTTGAGTCTCAGTGTTTTCATATCATTATATAACTAACAAATGACTGTAATGTCTACAGCAACATTTTACAGTAACTTGTTGTTATTGTTGAGTCATCAGTTGTAAACTAGATAACAAATGATTGTTTTCACTCTAAAGCGATACATTACTGTAATTTATATGCAACCAAAACATGCAAAAAGTACAGTAATGTCATATAAGTCTTTTTGCAGTAATTAATAGCAATCAAACAATCCTTTACTGGCAACTTTTTTTTGCCAGGTATTTACTGTAAATTGTACAGTCATCTCCAAACAGTGATGGTTCTGTCCCGACTGGGAGTAACGGTGGTGCAGTTCAAAAATGCATCTACATAGACAAAGAATAATACTTTCTAATGTCTCACTTGTGTCTTTATATTTTACTGCACCGACACACACATACTCATTATTTACAACAGAAAGATTAGATGACAGCAAATAAATTGTGCTCTGACGTTCCAGCCAAGATGAAACTTACACAGACACTTGGGGCATCTGTGATTTAAATTCAAAAACACAGGTTCTCTCATAAGTATTTCAATAGGAATAGTAGCTGGGAGTAGAGGGAAAGTCATTAACTGCTGGAAGTAAGCCAAAAACAAAATAAAATCACTGGCAACTTTTAAATAATGCCGCTCACAAGAAACACTGTGAAGAACCAGGAAAAAACGAGAACAGAAAAAATACAAGCAAGGAAAGAAAAGAAGAGGGAACAGCAGTCGAGCTACTTGAATGTGCTGCATTTCTGCTGCTCTTCTGTATTTCTGCCCTCTCTAATTAACAATGATAGCATCTGACAAATGGAGACATCACAGGGTCGGTGGTGGGTGGCTATTTACAGAAACACACACACACACACACACACACACTCCCGCTGGCACAGATGTTGTCAGCAGCACCTGCTCCACATCGTGACAATGTGTGGTTATTATTTATGAGTCTGCCCTGAGAAGAAAGGTGAACACCGGGCTGGTTCCCTGCTTGTTTGTGTTACTGCCTCATAAAAAGGCGAAAAAGTCCATATTATCTACTATGTGATACAGTTCCAAAGCAAACTGCTTGTGGTAGAAGGGCTCTCTGTTTCTTGTTTGATGTAAAATCTAACAGATATTGAACAAAAACAAAACATATCCAGAAAATGCATTTAGTATTAGAAATGTTATGCGAGTCATGAAGGAATTCACTGGACAAGAGACCTCAGATCTCTGCATCTATCCTTCAGCTCAGAGAGAGCTGCAGTATTGTGTATGTGTCCTCCTCAGATTACCTCCCTCCAACAGATCCCTGTCTAAGTAGGAAAGGAAATAAATAAATTAGAGGTCAGGCTGAAATTTCCATGCGACAACATCTGCTTCAGTGGGCTCTCTTGGTGTGTGATGGATGAATGTTTTTTTCCAGAGATGTGACGGCCCAAAGAGGAGAGAGACGGGCGGACGAGGGCACATCTGTAGGTGTTCAGAGATGACTCATGGGGGAATAGCATTTGTTACAATGGCAAATCATACGCAAGAGCAGCTCTTACCCCAGTGAATTCAACACCTTTCAGTTCTTTGTTTTTACCTTTAAGGTGACAGACAGACGGCGGTTATAAAACAAGGATGAAAATCTCATTCAAACCTCATGATAGCCCAGGCCAGTATTTTATTTGAAGGACTACAAATCTGATATTTAAAAGGTGCACTCCACTGATTTTACAAATGATGGCCAGTTTGCTTGCAACAAAGACACCTAAGCTAATAAAAAGTTTCATAATGTTTTAAAACGTAAAGCATTAGTTGGCTTAAGATTTAACATTTTTAAAAGAAAGCATTAAGGAGGCAGGGTCCGCCAACTCCATAGAGGTCCGATACTAAATCACTGTAACACCCCTTTAATCGAAGGGGAGTAAGTCAGCAAGGTGAATGAGCTTTCTCTCACCAGCTTGGTTTACTTTCTCCTGTCTTTTATTGACTTATCTCATTCATAGCTTTCCAGTCATACAGTATATAAAGCCAAGAAAAATATGAAAACTAGGCTGTCAATCGCACATTTTTTATCTGTTCAAAATGATAAACATGTATTCAAAACTCTTATCAACATAGAAGTGGGCAAATATGCTTGCTTTATGTAGATGTATGTATATATTTATCATTGGAAATCGATTAACAAAGCAATGACAAATTGCTAGAAACCATCACAGGTGCTGCATTTAGCATGTGCTCAAATCATAACATGGCAAACTGCAGCCCAACAGGCAACAACAGCTGTCACAGTGTGTTGACTTGACCCAAACTGCATGTGATCATCATAAAGCGGGCACGTCTGTATTCACATATCTTGAGGTCAGAGGTCAAGGGACCCCTGTGAAAATGGCCAGCATCTTCATCTTTTAGCTTTAAAACTGAGCCTGCTACAATCTAAAAACTGCAAGTTGCATTATCGCGTTAACTTTGACAACTCTAATCAAAACATAACGTAATCCTACAACCCAACATCCGCACCCATGCAGATCTACACTTTAAAGAGATAAAAACAAATTCAAAACACAAAGAAAATTTAATAAACAGTTAAAATGGTACCAAAAAATAAACCAAAACAGCATAAATAAATAAATCTAATGTTTCACTTCACATATGGGTCAATTGTCCCCCAACCAAGTGTTCACCTCGCTGGCCCCCTTTCCATTGAGTAATCTGACAACGCCTGACTAAGTGACATATTTTATGAATATTTAATATTATAGTCAAAGCATCATAATAACCATACAGAATAACTGATATGCTGTATGATTACCCCACATAGTTACATAGAAAAACAGGCAGATTATTTATTGTATTGCATCAGAGAGGAGTTTTCCTCTTATTTTTAACAACTTTCAATACAATTCTGTGTTTGTATTATGTATTTACTTAATAAGCTTTTTTTCAGATGATTTTTGTGTTTTCCTCTCCCTGATGTTTGTCCATTGTTCTGTTAGCTCTGTGGTTGTTTTAATGGCGTACTTTTCTAAAGCAGGATGATGCTGTTTAGCAAAGAGGTGGGGCTCTGTCAATACAACTTGTGTTCAGGTCTTCACTGTGTCTTTACCCTGCTTATATCTGCCTTGAAAAATAAAGGTTTAAGCTTTATCTCCTTGGAAGGAGATAAAGATGCAAATACTCTTCAAACGTAAAAATATATAATAAAAGAGAAACCGGTAGAGAAAGATGCATGACACGAGAGAAAAGGTGAGCTGAGAAATCGACACACAGAGATAAACAGACATGAGGGTGAAAGAGAGACAGGAGAAACAGACAGCTAAAGGAAGGAGGCAGCTGACAAGGTTATCTCTGCCTGTGTGAGCCAACAGTTCTCTCTGAAAAAGACCGGCCTGTCTAAATGTCAACACCACCCGCAGCAGCGAGGATATGCACTGAATGAGATATGCAGTCGAGAGATACGAGGGACGCAGACTGAGACAGGGCAGCCGGGTCATTTACATCAGTGCAGGTCATTAATACAAAGCACACACACATACACACACAGTTGTTAATCACATGTAGATTGAAACTCCAAAACAAGTGTCATGAAAGTTTTGTCAATATGAAGTAGATAAATTAATAATCGAGCGTCTCTTTGAGCTGTAAAACATCTGAAAATCATATTTATACCATTGTTGAAAACAAACTTCCTGCACTCATGTGTTATTTCCTTTAATATACAAATATAATAACTCATTTACCTTCTATTACCTCTGTAGAGATCACATAATATTTGTCTTTTTACCACCTCGAGTGCAGGTTTAGACTTTGAACTCAGCAGAAGCAGATTCTTTACCACCACCTGCAGGATTTTCTTTGTTACTGCAATTACACACAGCAGCAAATGTGAAAACTAAATGAAAATGAGGTTGATAAATAGCTGGTTTGAATGTATCACGAATGAAAAACATGAAGGATATTTTAGATCTTAATCAAACTAATGGTTGAAAGCCTCATCAACAGGTACCCTCATTTATCTTTTTGAACCCTGACGAGGCTCATGTACGATGAACACTCCTATGTGGCGTATGTACGACACTAAGGGCCTCTTTATCTGCAGAGTCATGAGGTTAGAGAGAGATAACCACATTTATATGTGATGCTCTGAATATACATTCTGCAACACCGGTCTGCTGGAAAATTATTTTTTGAAAAGAAGCTTGAAAGGTTTAGACATTATCAGACTCTGTTTTCCCCCAATTTCACAATATACTGTATGTGTGAAACTGTCAGTGTATAAATACATAAATACTGATTTAAAGGAACAATTTATAGCATTTAGGGGGCTCTATTGGCATAAATGGAATATAATGTTAATAAGTATGTTTTCTTTAGTGTTTAATCAGCTGAAAATAAGAGAGAATGAACCGTTTATATCTACATAGGAAGCGGGTCCTCTCCATGGAGTCCACCACGTTGCACCGCCATGTTTCTATGACAGCAGAACGGACAAAACAAACACTGTTTTGGGCCACCGTGCTCTCTCTCTTGCTTCACCACTCACTTCCCACATGCACACATACTGGCTCTAGAGAAGGCCATTCGCGTTTTCGCATCAGCCTCCTACACACTTGACACACTGTAGAAGCTTCGGTTGGTTGCAATCTGCAAATTACAACATGTTGAAAACACAAACACAGAAGACAAAGCAACAATATGATAATGTGATATAACCGCACTAAACTCCAAATTATTGTGACATTTTCAGCTTTTTAATTTAGAAACACAATAAACACAACAAACAAAGTCTAGCTGTGTAGAACTTTCACTTAATTCAATACAGTTAACTGACCATAAAACTTCATATAAACTGTATATGTACTGTATTAGTTAACTATAAATATTGCAACCCTAAATAAGGCATTAAACCGCTGTCCTTTCATTCATAATCACAAAATGCTTAAAATACGGTTTGTCTTTCATTATCATTCCAAAGTATAACACAGTGGCCAGGCTGAGACAGTACAGAGACCTTTGGCTGCTCAAGCTTTATCAAAGAGGGAAATTTAGACAATATCTCAAAATTTAAAGCCACATTCAGCAGTCAGAATAACATTTGTGCTGATTTCACATGTGGATTAATGCTCAGGCAAGATCCCTTTTATATTAAGAGTCTGCCAGTTGTGTATACTTTATATTTCGGTATTTAAATAAAACTTTAGATTTGTACAATGATTGGCCTGAATGTATCTATACACTGCTGAGGGAATGGTCAGCAAACCTAGTCCAGCAACATGAAGAGGTGGTAGGTGGTTACAGGAAGTGGTTCAGGCATACAGAGGCTGGTAGCCGCTCCTCCTGCTGCCAGTTCTACAGGTGATCACACAAACGCTCAGCATCCCAAAGAACTGCAACCGCAAAGATAAAAAGGTCATCACACTCAAGCTCTTATATCTACTGTATTTCTAATCTGTTTTCTGGAGGTTCATGTGTAATGTTATGGGACAAGTTCAAGAACTTTAATTGCTATATTTGAATGGATTATTCAAGATATCACACAATTAGTGCTAGGTAAGGAACTGCATGTACAGAGGAGTATACAGCATGTAACCTACTATTCCTACAAAACACCATCTGCTGCACCGATAGACGCACTGTAGGGCTGCAATTAACAATTATTTTCATCGTTGATTAATCTGTTAATTATTTTCTCAATTAATTGATGAGTTGTTCGGTGTACAAAATGTCAGAAAATAGTGAAAAATGTCAATCGTTGTTTCTCACAGCCCAAGATGATTTCCTCAACTGTCCTGTTTTGTCATGTTCAGTTTACTATCATAGAGGAGTAAAGAAACCAAAAATTTAGGCCTTGGTTTTCTAAAAGACACTCACACATTTTTATTTATATTTATTTATTTATTTTTCTGTTTTGATTTATTATCACTACCTACTTTGTTTCTCTTTATTTTTATTTTATATAGCTATTCTTTTCTTCTCTATTTACTTATTATTTATTTTTAATTATTAATTATTTAATTTTAATTATTATTTAATTATTGTATTTTTATTCTTTAATTTCTATTTTCTAACTTTATCTCGCATTTTTATTCATTCATCCTTTTTTCAGTTTCTTTTCTATATTTATCCTCTCTTCTCTCCTAATACTGCATACGTATAAACAAACATGTTGTTTTTCCGCCCTGTACACTTATGTTTTCTCTGGGCGTGTGGAAGAAAAATATTCATCCCTGCATAATGGAACAATGTATGGCCAGAGAGGGGATGCTGAAGTTCACGGGCCGCCTCCTGAGGACACTGTACACTGTATATGACCCTGTTGTGTTTTAAATATGTGACTGTGCTGAGAGTGGGATTTACAGTAACACTCCTTTACCTTGATGATAGCAAAGCCCAGAATGACCAGCATGGCGTAACCCAACACATCCTGTAGGAGGCGAACCAGCTGCGCCTCACAGCCCTAAAATACATGCACAAGTACAGTGAGTGCACAAACATGCATACAGTATATACTGTGTGTGTGTGTGTGTGTGTTGTTTTTTTATATATATATATATATGGGATATATATATATATATATATATATATATATATATATATATATATATATATATATATATACACACTGTGGGACAAAATATCATCTAGTCTTCTCCCTCTTCTTATATACACACACAAAATTCTCCAAGCATTAAAAACATTAAAAATCATTTAATATAAGATAAGTCCTGTTTCAAGGTTTTCTCTAAGTCACAGTTGGAGAAGCTTGTTAAGGCATTTATAAAGAAATATCAAATAAACAGAAAACAATCCCAGTGTAACCACATGAACACCAACACAGTGTTTATGTCAGACAGAATGTGCTTCCGCATGATTTACCTGTGTGTTCAGCAGGTTTGGTTGGTCCAGTCTACCGGTGCACTGAGTGCTGTTTTTACAGCAGGACAGGGGCACGGTGCTGTTGTGGCTGCTGAACCAGGTAGTGTTGGACCAGCTGGTGTAATTCATGACACCACAGCACTGCAACTGCACAGAGACACAGAGAGAACAGGCAGGAGTTAATGTAAAGCTAAGAAAACAATATGACAGCGAAAAGGAAAGAGTGACACTATATGAGAAGGAGTCTACCCTCTTACACTGTATCATCGAGTAGCATACTGTATCCTAGTATGTTGAGTGAGTCACAGTACAGAAGTTATCTGGGGGTGTGTGAAGTTGTGTTAATTTTTTTTATCTTGACACTCTCAGTCTACCTGCTTTATCATCTACTGCTACTGCATTTCCCAGAATGACTTCTGACAACCCAGAGGTGTGAATCTGGTGCAAAACACGTAGATTTATTTGCGTTTATTGTTGAAGACTTTTTTCTGAGCTACAAATACCTCAACCTCAGGGTTGGCCGGCATTAGCAACACACCATGATAGTTTTGACCATATACCATGACACTGATATATGGTATAATTAATAAATATAAAAATACTGTAGGAGCCATAATGTGTATTTAGCCTGTATTGTTAATCAACATTTATTTAGGCTGCACACATTCCTTTTGGTTTCTATTGTTTTCA
Organism: Pterois miles; assembly: GCA_947000775.1. Classification (NCBI taxonomy): domain Eukaryota; kingdom Metazoa; phylum Chordata; class Actinopteri; order Perciformes; family Scorpaenidae; genus Pterois; species Pterois miles. The sequence continues at coordinate 702,725 of CAMQGK010000334.1, forward strand.
ATTTATATACCTGTTCACGTGGACGAAACGATTCAGACATGTCATCACGTCAGGTCCTGCTGTAGTTTTTCTCTAACAGTTGTTGCTTGTAATTCTTTAAGTTAAATAAACAGCATCTGAACTAGGTATGGATTGTTTGAACGTGTCACACCGTCAAGAGCCTATTCAGCCTCTTAGTGGGTTTTTGACTGAGAGTTGTTGCTCCATAAACAGTATACTGTGCTTCAGTGTCTGTGTCTTAAAAGGCAAGAAAGAGAAAGACAGATGAGGAGTAAACTGAAAACACAAGAAAAGGAAATGAAATCAAGAGTGCAACAGAGTGCAAGCAATGCAGAAGAGAAAGCAAAGCTATTTCTATAGCTACAGTAGGTCATAACATTAACCTGCTTCTGCAGGTAGTCCACAGCTGTGGTCTCAGCACCCTGTCCATCATACTTCATGAAGACTTCATTCATAGAGCGCTCCAGGTCTGCGTTTATCTGGAATAAAACACATTGTTGGCAGCAGCTGTGCACAAATGTGCCAGATTTAAAACAATGGAGATTAAATTTCCAATATAGTTTAGTGTCAGCAGCAAACATTGCGTGACAGAAAACGCCTGTCTGTGACTCACCTTGCCTTGGTAGATGAAGCTAAATACCAGAGCAGCCACTTCTGCTGCAAAGAGCCCCATGATGATCAGAAAGAACTGAAGGGAAAGAAAATGTAGTGAGTAACAGATAAACAAAAGCTCAGGGAAACCAAAAAAAGGAAACAACAACAACTAACACTGTAACTGAAACAATAAACGCTTGCAGTCATATTTTCACCTTCAGATTGTACAGCTGAGCGTGCAGCTGTAGAGTCTGACAAACAAACAGGTGTCAGGACAAGCAGATCACCATGGCCTCCGCTTCCTCTCTCCTGACACACACCCACACACACACACCCACACCCACACACACACACACTTACAAAGCTGAGGCCGACTTTGGACTCCCGGATTGTGGCGCAGCATCCCACCAGACCAAAAATGAACATCACCACACTGATGCAGATGATGATTACTGCTGGGATCAGCGTGTACTTGTCCTGAATGAAACTGTTAAAGTTGTCATAGCTCTTGATCACGTAAGCACCGACATAGGCCAGTGCTGCTCCAGCAGCCTGCAGGGAGGAGAAAACATCATGTTACACATCAAGGTGTTCATTCACAACAGACAATTTAGCAATATGGACAGAATAAACATTTAACATGTCTGTATATATACATCAGAATGCATTCTCTATTACATATGTAATCTAGAGCTCCAACAATTAATAGATTAATTGTAAACTATTAAATCAATAGCCAGCTAATTTGATTATTGTTTAATTGATTTAAATCATTTTTTTAAGGGAAAAAAGTCACAGTTCTCTGATTCTGGCTTCTTCAATGTGAATAATTTCTGGTTTCTTTACAGTAAACTAAATATCTTTGAGTTGTGGACAAAGCAAGACATTTGAGGATGTCATCTTGGGCTTTGGGAAACGCTAATTGACATTTTTCACCATTTTCTGACATTTTATAGACCCAAGTAATCGATTAATTTAAGAAAATAATCAACAAATAAAATAATCATTAGCTGCAGCCTTAATATAACCACTAAAGAGTTGACAGCAAAGAGATTTTTAGTAGACATTAGTTTCCCATGTTTGACTTTGGTATTCTAGGACTAATCACACCTCAGCTAACTAAGACTTTGTGTCGGCAGAACCTTGTTTTGTTAAAGGCAAACACACTGATAGAACTGAAGGGATTTGTCACATGATCGGTTTTTCGCTGAAGGCATCATGTTCATATTCTGAACGTCAAATAGCTAAAATCTGAGAGGAAAGAGCTGTTTTTTAATCTTCCATGAACACTGATCTGAGTGTGTTTGGTCTCGTTCTCCTGATGTGCCATAGTTCAAAAACAAACCGTGAGTGAAATGACCTTGATCAGCTGCCTGTTGAAGCACTGTTAGATAAAGAGATTTGTTCTCCTTTTATTATCAGCTGTGATCTCATGTGATGAACTCTATGACTATGAAGGTCACTGAAGGTCTGTCAGACTAGGCATTAAGTCACATGATGATGACCACCATCATCATCATCATCATCATCATCATCATCATCATCAGTGAGCTCTCCAATCCTAAAACTATGAGTATGTGGGCCAGTTTTGCACATATAGACTGGAATCACAGTAGCAGATTTTAAATTAATTTCTCATTTTAAGTCATTGTAAAATGACACAACTCTGTTTTCTCTATCTGGTCTAAAAAACCCAAAAGTCTAGACGGTCAAAATGACAGAAACGTCAATAACAGAGACAGATGTTAAGAAAACAATGGCTCTAAAGTACTTATCTTGACTTCCCTTTGCCCTTTGAAACTCACTGTATTGACCTGATTCAAACTCCAGTCTGAGATAAAAGAAGCCCAGTAAGGTGGGAAAAAAGAGCAAGAAATGAAATCAACAGCTGAGTGAGGAACGCTAACATAAACACTTCCGAATCTAAACTGCATTTGAGATTATACTCAAATATAACTGTGTAAATCTTGCTTTTATATACAGCTAGAATATGAGAGTACGCTGTCAGTTAAATTTCCCGTTGTATGGTAGATGGAAATGGCGACGCCACTCTCCTTTAGTCAGAAACCCCCCTCTATGCGTGCACACATAAGTGTCATTTTCAGTATCACTTCCCCTGTAATGGCGTGAGTTACAGAATGTGTGCTTGTCTTTGTTCCTATGTGTTTTGTGCAGCCAAACAATCATTCATCCTCCGCTCCAGCCTCATGACTCGCTTCTCTTAATCACTCCTTAGTCACGGGATCCCTGTGGGGTAGTTACTCCACACCCCCCCTCCGCCGCTCACCCCTAATCTTCCCAGAAATTCTGATCTTGTGTCTAACAAGCAGCACAAAGAGGCTTACACAACGTATAGTGCCCCTGTTCGGTGCCACCTCTCTGGAATGTGAGAAACCTCTGAGGCGATGTCTCTTCATCCGAGGGGATGGTTTTTGCAGGACCCTGCTGGTAACTGTATGTCAGACCAGGTTCCAGGACGGCACACATAATGTAAGTTTTACAGACTGGGAAAGAAAGTAGTCATATTTCTGGTCATGTGTTTCCAAACATTCAGGCCACTCTGACCTTTAAAAGTTGTGATTTCCCCTTAAATCATCCAGTTTGATTAGAAAAATTATGACACAATCAGATTTTATCACATCATATGGGAATAATCTGATTGTTTATTGAAGCTTTTAAACACATTTACACTGTGAAAAATCTGCCATCCTTTGAAACGTTGGGATCTTCAACTTTGTTTAAACTTTTATGGATTTGTACAATGTTTAGCTGCATACTGTGATTTTGTAAAGGCAGATCTATCAGAGGAGTTTATAGTAAAATGATAATTTGATATTGAAGTATGTTTCAGTTTTAAAAGATATCCTTCATTCAGTAAAGAAATTCAGTAATGATGGTGAAAAAATTACACCAAAAACTACCAAAGGAAAAAAAATACTCTACTGTTAAGACTCTTGGCCTGCGGTGAAGGATGAATCAAAGATGAATGCTCACTATTGTATTAATAAGACATGGATGCTGCTTGTTTAGTTTATCAGACTTCATAACTGCGATGCAGCTGTGAAGCTTTGAGATATTTGTTTTATAAATGAGATGTGGCCTCTCATTACATATTTACTGCCTCGCAACAAGACCCAAAGTGTTTGTCAAAATTTTAACATGTGGTAAGGATACACTGTGTGTAAAGCTGCCACTATTAATTACTTGTCAACTATTAAATTAATCGCCAGCTATTTTGATAACTGGTTTGAATCGCATTTAAGAAAAAAAAATTAATAAATAAAAAGAGAAAATTAAATAAATAAAATAAAAATAAAGAGAGAGTAGGTAGTGATAATAAACCACAATGGAAAAATAAACAAAAATGAAAAGATAAAAATATTTTAAGCATCTTTTTAAGTAAAAAAAGGTCTAAATTATCTGATTCCAGCCTCTTAAATGTAAATATTTTCTGGAGTCTTTACAGTAAACTGAATATCTTTGAGTTCTGGACAAATCATTAGAAGACACCATTTTGGGCTTTGGGAGACACTGATTGATATTTTTAACCATTTTCTGTCATTTTATTGACCAAACAACTAATTAAGAAGATGATCAACACATGAACCAACATTAACCATCTCTAGTTGCAGCCTGAGCTGTGTGTAATGACAAGCTGGTGAGAAAAACAAGAAAAGCCTTTTTGATTTTGGAGTATGATGATGGTTGGACTCGACATATTAAAAACCTTTCAGGATACACCGATCAATCAAATTAATATTCCAGTTAGAGGTGAGAAAAGTGTGAGACAAAGAGAAGCAGCTGTAGACTGTTAAATCATGCTTTCCCCTGCAGCTCTCTCTCACAGTAATCAGATTACACAGACATCAGTCACAGATGGGCACAAAGGTGTACTTTTTACTTTTCTGTTTCCTCTGAGGGAGGAAGCGTTGACAGCTGGAGGAAACATGATGAATTATGAGCCAAAGGCAGATAATGAACACTGGTAAACTTTACTAATGAGGCTGACTGGCTATGTTACAGCTAAATCCGGTCAGTCATCCCCCTGACCTCAGCTCAGCTAGATTTAAACTCACGTTATTGGGAAATGTTACTCATAGCCTTAAAGGAATCACTTGACTTAAAAAAAACGACCTGCGCAGATGTGGCCTATGTCAGGATGAGTCAAAATGAGGAAGTACAGTGTAGAGATAGCGACCAGAAAACTGGTTCTGACTACCAGGATGTTTATCAGGTGGCCTAATAACTGATTTACAGGGTGGAAACCTTAAAGCTCATTGGACAAACACACTACAGATTAATAACAGTAACAGATAGCGATGACTGGCACACAAAAGGTAAATCTGTAATGTTGCAAAGCCACCAAACACGTTTCTTCTCAGAGAGCCATCAATTCAAATCTGTGCAGGAGGAGGAATAACAACGACTTACCCAAAATATCAAGCTGAGGAAGAGGAGGACGGTCTTGGACGTGAAAATCCCGCAATCCATGATGTCTGGCGGAGATGGAGAGACTGGAGGAGGACTGTCTGCGCTGCGGAGCCGTTTTTATCTCGCTGGGCTGCTGCTTCTCCTCCTGCTGCTGTTTTGGTCACAAGTTTTCTCGGTCTGTCTGGCAGCAGTGACTGTGATCACATGGTCACATGCTTTAGGGAGGAGAGCGATGTAACAGAACAGGTCCTGCAGCCCCACAGCACCTCCCCCACCTCCACCTCCTCCTCCACCTCCGCCCCCTGCTGGGAGGCCGCATCACATCACATCACACACCACTGCCTCAAAGGAGAGGAAACCATCACTCACACACATAACAAATACTTTAATAAGAAAACGGACACTGATCAAGGGTGCAGATGTTGTTGTTTTTGTGTGATTTGAGTACTTTAACTAAACTTTGGGTAAACATTTTGTGTGTAGGATTAGACACCACCTAGTGGTGTGGTTGCAGACTGCAACCAGCTGCATACTCCTCCACTCACTCCTCAGTAATGAGAGCCGCCGATCACCCCGCTCAGAGAAATCCAGGGTCTGAAAAGTGAAGCCAATGTGGAAGAGTCTGCCTGCTTTCTTTCTCACAGCCAGCAGGGGGCGTTGCAAAAAGAGGTCTGATTGTATAGAAGTCAATGAGAAAATGACCCTACTTTTCACTTGATGTATTACCTCAGTGAACATTGTAATGATGAGTTTATGGTCTCAATCACTAGTTTCAAGTCTTCAATACTGCATGATGCTCATTTAGTAAATTATGGTCCCATTTAGAATAAAATAGACAGGGTATGCTTTAGGGCATGGCTACGTTGTGATTGACAGGTTGCTACCATGGAAACGCAGTCTGGGAGTTGTCCGTGAACAGCTTTAACCCTTTCACAGTGTGTTTTCAGTTCATGAAAAACAAATTATACCCTTTTTGGTCGCCTGAAAATGTCTTATTCAACGTTCGGTTGAACTTAGCTCCACCCTCTCATGTCACTTCTGGTTGCAAATAACCAAGATGGTGACAGACAAAAACAAAGATGGCATCAGCCAAAATGTCAAAGTCGAGGCTTCAAAAGGGCAGTCCACAAACCAGTGGGTGACGTCACTGTGACTACACCCACTTCTTATATACAGTCTTTGCTTTAGGAGCAATGTAAGTCAGCTAGTAGCTGGCAGTACCACGGTTTTGTACTCTGCAGCTCAGGTTACCACAGTTTCACAAGCATATCAGAGAACTAGGGTGGTTCAAGCAACATAAAAACGTAAAACGCTCTCTCTAGAGCCAGTGCTTGTCCATTCTGGGCTACTGTGGAAACATGATGAAGCAACATGGCAGACTCTGAAGAGGACCACTCCCTATGTAGATACGACGGACTCATTCTACGCTAAGGAAAACACAACGAGGTGATTATACTCTTATGAAAACATAGTTATGAATATTATATTCCATTTCTGCTAATAGATGCCCCAACGTGTTACACACTGTTTCATATATACTGAGCTATGAACACACTTTAATCATTGGAGAGTTTTGCCAGTTTTTCAAAATAAAACTAGTGCACCCTCTTTTTTCTTTCTCTCTTTTTTCTATTTTACAGTTTTTTCTGAACTTATGACCCAACAATCGTACCACACTCCTACTGTATTTGCATTTCACAGGAATTGTGAGGCTGTCATCAATCTGTGGATTAATTTGAGGGTCACTGGATGACAATCATCCCCTCTTCTGCTCCTCACCAGTTAATAGCAAAGATCTCCTTTGACGCAAAAAAAGAGAGGACTGTGGGAATAAATCACAGTGGACATTTACTGCTACTGAACAATGGTTTTATTAACACTACTATGGGGGTGGTGGTGGGGGGTTGGAGGCCTTTTATCTGCTGTAGTGAATCACTTGTATCACTACAGAGGTACTGGAAGATTTAATCCATTGACATTTAATGAGGGAGCACAATATAAGGCAACAGCTGCTAATCTGATCACGACACAGATAATATACTTTTCAAAACACAACAGCACATAATCTAAAAGGAGTCACTTGTAAGTACGACATTCCTTATTTGCTCCTTAAAATTCCCGAAAGATATAGCGGAGACAAACAAAAAACACCCACAAGAACCTGATAACAGTTTCAATAACTCAGTAAACGTTTGGGAGGGACTTTCTCCCACTCTTTGTCCGAGTTCCCTATTGATGTTTTACTACTTTATCTGATCTGATGTGTTTGCTTCATCTGAGAGGATTTAAAGGTTTCCATACTCCTTATCTACAGAGAAAACCTGCCTATGCTCTACAGTGGACATAAACTGTAGGTAACTGACAAGCCATCTAAAAGCACTACTGCATTTTTATTAAAGCTAATTGTATTCACTGTTGTAATATGTTGTATTTGTGTGTAACAGGAGGAGGCGCTATCAGTGCACGACAGAAGGTAGGACTACATTAGCTAATCTCCACACCACACACACACACACACACACACACACACACACACACACACACACACTTTATCAGACGGAGAAAGCTCAAAAGAAATTGACAGACATAAATTCAATACGGTTTAAATAGAAAAGTTTAAAACAAATTATATTAAAGAGTGGCCCGAATGCTGGGTCACATTTTCATATCTACAAAGTTCCCAGCTCAATGCCATGCAAATGCAAGTACATTAAATGCACAATAATCCGCCTGAATGTTAAGGACTAATGCAACAAATTAATATGAATTATTTATCAAACTGGCACTTATAATAACGATAATAACAATAGCAGTAATAATAACACAAATAGCAGTAATAATAATGTAAGAATCACACAAAAATATTGAATTTTTATCAATAAATCTAAATATTGAATTATATAATCCATGTGAATACAGCCTGAATTTTGTCAAAGTGAAATTAATTATTGTGCGCAAACATGGAAATAAAACACAAAATAGTTTCAAATAATATAAAGTATACATTGTTTTATGTTTGAAATCTGACTGTTTTTAAATGTTTTTTTCTGACATATTTCGAATAGTCCTCAACACTATAATAACCCACTATACTGTAGTTTGTGCTGTTCATTTACCAAAAGCACGATAGTCTGACAAAAGGCATTCAGATGAATAGAATATACAGTATGTTATATTTGCTTTATTGATTCCTTTGTACTTGATTGAATTAATATGATTAATATACAGATGATATTGCTGTTAAAAGCTCATAATGGAAATGCGTTTTCATTCAAGCATGATGTCCTATAAAATGTTTAAAAGTGGTTGTCAAATTATAGACTGGCTCTTTAATACGAAAGAAACTAGTTTTAAATATACATTCATGCTAATGTGAATGCATCCCTTTCATTAAGAATGCAAAAGTCCAAAAAGAGCCAGGAAATTTATCTTTAATTCGTTTCTCTGCTGCTGCTCCTCACAAACTGATAACTCTTATTCTGGCTGAGGTCCATCTGCCTCCACACACAGGAGACATACAGTATAGCCAATGTAATATTTTTCCTATATAACATATGATGACAGAAAACTTAATTTTCTGTTATTTAATTTTTTTCACCTCACATTTTTATCACAACTGTCCTGCTTCTGTGTTTCAGGAAATTATATCTATGCTGAGTTCACTGTGGCGGGTCTGCAAGACAGCTGTGTTTCTTTGGTCATTTTTAAATTAATTTAACGAGCAAAAACGGCTGAAATTAAATCAAGTTTTGCAGCCAGTCTGTCAGGCACATTGCCATTTATGCTTACTGAATTATGCAAGTCTGTGTTTGACTATTTAGAGAGTGTAGCGCTGTTAAAATGTTCAAAATACACGCCTGAAATTACACTTCACAGCTGCCAGTCTGCAATTACACTAATCTCTTTTATCAAAACGCTAAATAAAAATAAAGACATAGACAGTTAAGGTTACGTTGATTGTTATGATGTGCTTTTCATATCTATAACCAACATTTTATGCAGGAATTTTACTGAAAAATCCAGCTGGAGAAAACACAAACTTTATCAACTTTGAGACGGAGAGAAGAGGCGCCCTGTGGTGGCGAGGCTCACTCTCCACGGTTCTCATCGGGGTGATAAAGGGTGAACTTGTCCAGAGGGCGAGCAGAGATATCACTCTGTCCTTTAATCTCTGTGAACCTCACTCACTATTACAATGTCTTCTGCGGTGGCTGCTTTGCCCCCTGCGGGTCCGGCTAAATCTCCCAAGAAGAGAGCCAAGTCTCAGAAGAAGCAGACGAGTCTTACAGTGTCAGACCTGATACTGAAGGCCGTGTCAGCGTCCACAGAGCGCGGTGGCGTGTCCCTGGCAGCCCTGAAGAAGACCCTGAAGGTCGGAGGATACGACGTGGTGAAGAATAGAGCCAGAATCCTCATCGCCATCAAACGCTTGGTGGCCAGCAAAGCCCTGGTCCAAACCACGGGCACCGGTGCGTCAGGCTCCTTCAAGCTGAACAAGAAGCCCCCGACACCAAAGAAACAGAAGAAGGTGGCGAAGAAGAAGAAACCAAAGGCAAAAAGGGCAAAGAAGGCAAAGAGGGCCAGCCTCAAGAAAGCAGCCGGGGGTGCCATTCCAGCAGCCAAGAAGTCGCCAAAGAAAAAGAGGAAGGCAAAAAGTCCGAAGAAAGCCAAGAGGCTGGCTGCGGCCAAGAAGCCCGTTGTGGCCAACAAAAGGCCTAAGAAGGTGAAACGTAGTGTCACCAAATCTACCAGGACCAGGTCTGCTACGAAGAAGTGAAAACTTTCTAACTTAAGACTGAATGCGACCAAACGCCTTTCCGAAGGCGTTTAATACGTGTGTGGACCAAAATTCAGCATTCATCCAAGAACCTGAGCTTGCTTTATACTTTTTCTATAATGAAAACACTGAACCTGAACCTGTTTTTACGCCACTTCCTCCGCCATCTACCGTTGCTTGTAAAGAACTGAATAGCAATAGTAGAAAATAAACATATTTTAATTTTACAGTGTGTCGTGTGATTTTATCCGAGTTTGAAGAAAAATAACGTCCGCAACATCTGAAATATTCTCACTTTATACAAGAACTCTCTGGGTAAAAGCAGTCTGTTGTTGACAATATGAAACTGTCATGTATTCATAATGCTCCAGTTAATGTTTATGTTTATCATTAAATTCCGTAAGTTAGAAAACATTATCTTTATATTTATTACGTGTGAATTATATTGGAAGCAGTGACTGGGAAAAAAAACGGGGTCATTTCAGACACTTGCTTGATTTGTTTGATTCACTGTAAGGCAGGAGAACGCGCGCAACTTCTGAAGTGCCACTTTTACGCACCGTTACGCACGGGAACCAATGCGTCCAGCACTGTGCACTCACTGGTATTCACACACATTTTAAGTGTTTGTTATGTCGCAGACTTAAAACCGCAATTGTGGTCATAAATGACTTTGAATAAAACGTGTTTATGCGTCTTTTGCTACTTATATTAAAGAGAAACTCTATCTGTATCGGCCACACGAAGCATACGACTATTGTAAATCACAGGATACTGCTAGGAGTTGTTTTTTTGACGATTTGGTTTGCGCCGATTTGAATGAAATATTGATATAAGCGGAATACGGGGTGAAATAGGCTGGTCATAACACAACAGCTAATCACACTCGCCAGCTGCTTGCCAAAGATCATCACAACAGCGAGGCTCGACGGGCGTAACGAGTCGTTTTTCCTCTTAACTCCAGCACAAAAACACACATATTCCAGGGCGATAATTCTGTCCTGCCGATGAATAAAGGCGCATCATCTTCATCCAAGATTATGAGTTTATGATAGTGAGTCTGCCATGAGAATAAGTAGGCTACAGGTGAACAAAGAGGCGGGATGTCAAATAATGAGTATAACATTATACAGTATAACAAGCGAGACAAAGCACGACAAAAAGTATGACCTATATTCATACACATCTAAAATGTCTTGAACCCGGAAAATGAATATATTATATACAGTATGTATTAACTGACACAGCTGTAGGGCTCAACAGCTGTATGGTTTCGTGTTGCCACCTACTGGCCAAGTTCAGAAATGATCAATTCGTTGGAGAGGAAAGAACTGTTGGCCAGTCAAGTTCCACCTCAGGTCAGTTTTCAGGTCTTTTTTTTTTTTTTTTTTTTTTTTTTTTTACATTTTTTACTTTTAAAATGATGTTCTGCTTGTATGCAACCCAATTTTTAAACTCGTCTTTCCCCCCAAAAAACGTAATATGTATTGTGATGAGATATTTTTATGGAAATGTAGCCAAACAATGAAGTGTTTTGAAGATTGCCAATAGAAAATGACAAATATATATGTAAACTAATACTTAGTATATTAATTACTCAAACAATAAATATATAATCAACAGAAAAAGTTTGCACTAACAAAGTTAATAAACAACAATAACATAAAGTAGTATGTAATTAAAACAAGGGTAATCAATATGAACATTAGAACAAGTACATGCACATAAGTGCATTTAAATGTATTTTATGGATTTCAACAGAGGCTGAGTTTTGAGTTGCACTGATATTTTTTATTGTTATATATGTATTTTTAGATCAGTAATGAAGTCACTTTAAAGATGGGAAAAGTTAAAAAAAAAAAGCAGTTTTTCAATGAAGGTGTACTTGGTTCTTGTTTTTTAAACGTGGAGTGTAGGAGAGGTGCGGTCAGCACACACACACACACACACACACACACACACACACACACACACACACACACACACACACACACACACACACACACACACACACACACACAAAGCAATCACAAAAAAGGGGAAGTTCACCATAGGTGACATGAGACAAATTATTTTATGTTGTTCCTCATGTTGCTCTGAATTTATACTGCATTTATTGTAATTCAGATTCTACAATGCTTCCTACATGTATTGTTTTCACTTTTGTAATCTGGCAAACATTCAAGTACAGGTGTGAATGCTGGGTGTGGATGTCGGGTGATGACTCAGAGTAGGAAGTCCTGAGGACATTCCCACTGACTCGTGACTGTTGTTCAAACACAGCCATTACGTATATGGTTTTCATATCTGCTTTCTGTTCCCTTTGATAAGAGGAAGTCTTGAAAAAATTCTACCCTAAAAGAAAAAAAAATATCTGAAACAAAGCATTTATCAACCAAAGCAGTGTACCGCTAAGCTCTGGTCTGCTGCATTCAAGCATAAGTATCATTTCCCCATTTTTCTCAACCATCCTTTCATGTGCATTTATGCTCTCTTTTCTTTTTTCAAATGGTAGCAGCTGGGTGAGGGAATACTAAGAGAGAAAGTGTAAAACTGAAACATTACATGCTGTAGATGACTGGCAAGTGTATTCAATCTCTTCTGGTGTGTGCACTGCTCTATTGTACGTGGGATAAATCTTGTCAAATGTGGGTTTTTTTGACAAATATTGGATGAAGCATGTGTTCTCGATGGTCTCTTGTACCTACAAATGAAGATGTTTAGCCAGGTATTCATAATTTCTGCATATTACCCTTGAGTTACAGTTCATTTCAGCATACTGTGTTTTTAACAAACCAATAATGAACTTACTGAGAAACATCTTTAAGTCACTTGAATGATTAGATTAGATAGAAATAAAACAGTTTAATGACTCTTATTGTAGGTTTTATGATATTGCCTTGAAATATGGTTTTATTATGCTGTGAAGTGATTTTTCAGTGATAGAAAATAAGCTTAGTTATAATTTAGTAAGGGCATTCAAGTTAAGATTAAGATAAGTAGCCTGACGTATAGAAACTTTGGGGTTAAAAAAATGCAAATGAAAGCAAAACCTCATCCTCCCCCACCAATTCTTAAACTGGATGTTCCTGTTTGTCATATGATAAACTGCATAACAGGAGGAGGAACTTGAACTTCATAGTCAGTCGTCCTGACACAGACATCATGAAGGCAGCAGTGACCCTCCTGGCTCTCTCTCTCCTTCATATCGGCTCCTCAGTCCCTATCAGCCGCCCCACCAACTGGCTCCGACAATGTCGCGCCTCCACCAACCTCTCCATCACAGCACTGGAGGTGCTGCCGGGCGGCGGCTGGGACAACCTTCGAAACATGGATACGGGTCGAGTCATGAACCTCAGCTACTTCCATTGCCAGACCACCGAGGACGGGCTCTACCTTATCCCAGATGAAGTGTTTGTCATCCCCCACAAGGAGACAGGTGTGGAGACCAACTCGGAGATAATCAGCTCCTGGCTGGAGCAGAAAAGTTCAACATCGCACTCCATAAATGCAGACGTATCCTTCCTCCCGGTGCTGAACGGCAAATTTTCTACAGAGAACCAGAGGATGAAAACCCACCAGGTCAAAGACTCTTCAACTACAGCCAGAGTCCAAGTAAGTTTCTATTTTCCACATAAAAAGCTCATATAGTTGTGGCAGCAATCGGGGATCATAAGCTAAAATAATCTCACAAATATTCTGTTTATGAGGAGAAAAGTAATATTCTACCATGGATTACTAATAGATTTGGATGAAAAAAAAAATGTTGAGTGCTCTTAAATATTTTCTCTCACTATTTAACAGAACCAACATTAAACAACATTGCTGTAAATGTGACTGCATGAGCCAGAAGGCTATTTTTCATCTGTCCTTCCTCGACACCTTAATAAGCAAATAAAGAAAAAGGAATACAAACTTATAAAGCTGAAATAAAACTAAACTACAACCTAATGATATTCAATCTTTTACTTCAAAGGTTCGTAACTTCATCTACACCGTTAAGGCGTATCCAGACTTCAATCTGGACACACGCTTCGCTCAACAAGCCAAAGAGATTGCAGATGCAATTGAAAACAACCAAACAAGGAATGCGGACTATCTCTCAGAGAGGATGGTGCTGGACTATGGAACCCATGTTATCACTAGCGTTGATGCTGGAGCCACTTTGGTGCAGGAAGACTATCTACGCTCTTCATATGTGTCAGACAGTGTGTCAGAAAGTTCCTCTATCAAAGCACAGGCGGGCTTAAACTTTTTTGACAAACTAAAGTTTGACATAAGCAGTCAAAATGCCCAACAGAGCTCATCACTTCAAACATACCAATCCAATATTCAGTACTCTATTATCCAAAGCCATGGTGGCGGCACACCTTTCTATCCTGGCATCACTCTGCAGAAGTGGCAGGAAAGCACCAGGAACAACCTTGTTGCTATCGATCGGTCTGGATTTCCCCTACACTACTTTATAAACATTAACACCTTCCCTGATCTGCCACAGCCCACAGTTGGCAAAGTGGCTGTTGCAGTGAGTCAGGCCATAGAGCGATACTACAAGGTCAACTCGCGGCCCGGATGCGTCGACGTCAACTCCAAGAACTTTAACTTCCAAGCCAACATTGATGACGCATCCTGCGAGGGCCCTGCTACAAACTTAAGTTTTGGTGGCGTCTACCAAGAGTGTACTCATCTTAGCTCTGATGCAGGTCCACTATGTGACGCCCTGGCCCAGAAAAACCCTGAAACAGGGGACTTCTCCTGTCGTTCACCTTACGCTGCTACTTTACTGAGATCAGAAGCGAGACAGCAGGGTTACACTTCTTACGACTGTTACGACGAACGCTATCGGTGTGGGATTTTTGGCCTTTCACATTGCCATCGTCAAGTGTGTCAGGACAACTACCATGTTCGCTCTGCTCGCATTGACACCTACTGGTGCTCCGTAAGAGGACAGGCCCCAGACAACTCAGGTTATCTATTTGGAGGCATATACAGCCCCTCTCTGCTGAACCCCCTCACCAATTCCAAAAGCTGCCCCCCGAGTTTCATCCCAATAAAGTTTCTCTCAGATGGCCAAGTCATCTGTGTGAGTAAGGACTATGAAGCTGGCAGCAGGTTCTCAGTACCATTCGGAGGCCTCTTCAGCTGTCAGTCAAACAACCCGTTGGCAAGGGATCAACGTCGCTGCCCTCCTAAGTTCAGCCAGCACCTCGCCACAGTGAGCGACGGCTGTGAAATTCTTTACTGCGTCCAATCAGGTCTTTTCACAGGTGGGCAGCTGCTTCCAGTCCATTTGCCACCTTTCACTAAACCTCCACTTCTTAGCATGCAAGCCACAAATACAGTGATGGTCATGACTGAGGGAGAGAAGAGCTGGGTCAGAGTGGGGCAGACCAAAGCATGGAAACTTGCAAAACCAGAGGATATCAAGAAACTTGTACGGCAGCTTAACCCAGAACTGAGTCAGATGTCTAGTGGTGAAAAGGCAGGGGTGGCCTTTGGGGTGATGGGTTTGTTGTTGCTGGTGATCATAGTGGCAGTCATCCTGCTGAAGAAAAGGAGGCGGCTGTCTGGGTTTAGGATAGCTAGAGGCTATGAGGAAATACGTGGTGAGGTTGACCGTGATGGAGAGAGAGAGACACAGCATGATGAGGCTTGAGAAAAACATCGTTTACAGGCAGCCAGAGATAGAAGTTCATCTGGTGTGACAGATTTTTGTTTTTGACTATCATGCATCTTACAGGAACTGAAAAGTTTCATGTTTAAGGGCTCAGAGCTTGAATCACACTATGTATTAATCATTGTTCTTTTGAAATGTCTATGAAACCAAAGATTAAGTCACATTTCAACAATTATGGACAATAACTGTAATAGTTTCAACACATTAAATGGTAGATATTTTTGCCTAACATGATGTGTACTGAAAGCCGTTGCTCTGCAAAGTATATCTTGTATTTTGCACATTAAAACTTGGTCATACTATGTTAGATCTAAGAAACGTGACTACAAAGCAATCTGCCTTTGAAATCATCAAACGGCACAAAGCACAAACGCCACAGGGAATCAATACTGCCCTCACGAGGCCAAGATACATAATGTCATGTGGTATACTACTGTATAAACAAGTTTTTTTTTCATTTGAGAAACTGTATGTTTTATATGACTTTGTGCCTATCATTCATCTGTTTATACATTTTTTTTTTTTACATATAAAACCTTTTTTATAATGGATTTATAATTAATTAACTTTTTGTCTCATGCTACTAAAATTGACAGAATTTCTAAATGTATGTCAATTAAACTCTTCTGCACTGCACTTAAATACTAATTAAAGATGAATAAAACCATTTTATGGATCTATGTCTTCATGTTAATATTGTTTTTAAGCTTGGTATGTCTCCGTTCATGAAAACTTTACAAATATCCTAAATTCTAGTCTACAAGTACCTTGATCGGCGGCCACTCTGAGTTATGAGTGTCTCTTTTAATGCACTGTGCAAGCTTAACAAATGGAGTTATATCTCTGAGCTAAATCCAAACACATAGTTACACAGCATAGTGTTGAGGTTAGTACTATAAGCAAAAGTCACAGCTGAAGTGAGCTCACACTCTGCAAGCATACATTAGTCTGTAAACGTTGCACCGAAGCACATACTGGTTCTCTAAATAAAACGTTGAATGAAACCTCTCTCTGCACAGAGTGGCATGTTTATCTTCCTTAACCTTACTAACAAAACCACCAATCTTCCACCCACATCCATAAATAGACAATGGCTAGCTGACCTCCTGGTGCTGGTGCGTTGTTGGTGTTGGTTGTCAGTACACAGACAGGCTGGCTCAGACATTACATACACAAAAGCACACAGTCACTCCAACAGACAGACACACATGTACTGTACACTCAACGTGCACATACATACATATGCACAGAGCCATTTCCCGTAAAGAGTGCTCACATCAGTCTGTATCTTTTCTCTCGTGACTACAATTCTCCCTCCCCCACACATGCACGTGCACACACATACGCAGCTGTGTGGGATTCATAGAGCTGGGTCATGAACACGAAAACAAACCCACTCATGCTGAGGAAATTGCTGTGGCCTGGGGAGAGAGCGAGAGAGAGGAAGAGAGACAGCCCTGAAGCAGGGGAACTCCCTCCTTGGTCTTTTTCATAGGGCAGAGGGCGGACAAAAGGGTGCACCCAGCAGGCTTTCAGCGCAGCCAAAGCTCTCTCAACCGTGATTTCATTTCCAGCAGGATCAAGAGTTTAGCCTGTTTGCATTTCATCATTTACAGAGAGTCGTGCCATTGATGGGAGAAAAGAGAGGGAGGCACGACAAATGCGTTTTTCTTGGCTGTTAAAATCTGGAGAGGAATTTCAGTGGGCAGAACAAGGTACAGTCTGACAACTCCTAAACGGAGACCAAGACACAATCTGAAGGGCGATTCACAGAATACAGTCCAAGGTAAGAATGAATGTCCATATTGTTGTTGTATGTCTCTGTTGTGCACGTTTTTTGAGTTGACAACATCTGTGGCAGGATTATTCCAGTTAATATAGCAGAGAGGATTAGAAGCTCATCTGCATTTACTGTGTAACAGACGTTTTAACTATAAGGTAAAAAAAAATGCAACTGCCTACGATGAGCTTCAGACACCCCACTTGTTTTATGTTAAAGGGAGTATTTCAAAGCAAAGAAGTAATCATTAAAATATAGACTTTACTGACTACTTTCTCGTCCTCCGTGTGTTGTTTAGGCAACCATGCAACGGAGCAGCTATCTTCTGCTCACATCGGCTTTACTGGTCATGCTGGAGGTCTGCAGGGTCTGGGGCTGTCGAATTGGCTCAGGGTCAGAGTGTGAGAAAGCCCCTTTTGTGCCGGGTCACAATCTGGCAGGAGAGGGTTTTGATGTGGTGCGGATGCGTCGCACAGGGGCATACATCATCAATGTCAAAGCTCATCTGGATGACAACCACACCTGTACACTGTGTCCAAACCGCTTCCACGACAGACAGGTGAAAACTGTAAAACTCTCCATGGTGCCTTCAATCATCCATCCAAACCACTGTCTCTTATTTGCTCCTCCTGCCATGTGTTTTTCCTGCATCCCACTCAACTTCCTGCCCTTTCTCTGCTCCTCAGATTCAGAGGCTCCCAGCTGCAGTGCTCGACTGGCGTCCCTTCAGCCGCTGCAGCAAGCAGCTGTCTAGTGCCCTCCACCACTCTGTGGACTCCCTGCTGCGCAGCTCCAACTCCCTGGTTAACAACAACTGGGGCCTGGGCTTGAGTTTAGATCATATTGGCAAGGCTGTGCTTGGAGGAAGCCGCTCAGACTTGGCAAAGTTTGCTCGTTCGCAGCACAGCGTGGACAAGGCCACTTTTGCCATCCATGAAATCAGTTGCACCTACTATAGGTAACGAGAAGTGCCGCTTTGTAATTATATGTAATTTGCTGATTGATGTAATATTACTGGGATTACGATCAGCTCCAAAAACATTCTTATGAGGCAAATGGCTTTGAATGAATTGTTTCAGCTAAATATATAATAGAGGTGTAATATAAAAATACCAAATATTGCAATATACTGTACTGTGAAGATTCTCAAAAACACTATTCTGGTCTTGTTACATCCGCATATTAAATGGGGATAAATATGGATATTATTGTGGATGTGCCAGTTGCAAAATCATATATTGCAGTAATTACTATCTGCAGATACTAGCTTATAGTTTTTTGCTGACAGAAGAAGGCAAATGCATTGTTAGCATATACAGGTCACAGATGTTTCATAGATCTTTGATTTTCTTAGAAAAATAGACTTAAAAAAAAATCGTAATTTAAGAAAATGGTTTGAAATTAATGTAGGAATAAACAATACACACAAGCATTTCTTTTAGCAAAGTTACAAGTTACAACAGCTTACGATGAGACCTTCTGGTGAATTCGACTGTTTAGACAATGAAAATTATATATTCATTGTATTATGGCTGAACTCGACATGCCTTTTGTTTTGTCAGCTACAGGCTGGCTGATCATCCTCAGCTGAGTGCAGAGTTCACAAAGCATCTGAAGAGACTCCCACAGAGTTTAGATACAAGCCAGAGCAGAGCCCTATATAGACGGCTGATAGACACCTATGGAACACACTACATACACCAGGTCAGTGATTAATAGTCCTCTTTTCCTGCCTTAGTGCTTATGCATAACATAGTTTTTTGCAAAGTACAAATAAAGCTAAAGATAATGACGTAGGGAGGGATGGTGAAGCTTTCAATTTGCAGCCTTCAATTCATTGTCTCCTAGGTCCAGCTTGGTGGTAAGGTGAGGCGAATCACTGCCTTCAGGACCTGCTTGGCCACACTGAAGGGTTTCTCCGAGTCCGACATCAAAAACTGCTTGAATTTTGAACTCCGAATGGCTCTCGGGTTCCTCCCTGGCAATGCATCCTTGTCCAACAAGTGTGACAACCTCCTGAAGGGTAACATGAGCATGGGCTTCTACCAAGGCTTCATGACCCACAAGATTGAGGTCATCGGAGGGGAGAGGTACTTCCCCGACATTCTCTACCATGAGGATCCAACTGAGGCATACCAGAGCTGGATGAACAGCCTCCACGACAACCCTGATGTGGTCTCTTACGCCATCTTCCCCCTGCATCATCTGGTGGAGGACCCACAGATCAGTGCCAATCTGAGGACCATCATCACAGAGTATATTAAAGATAACCAGCTGCATGAGGACCGGCTTGGTTTAAAAAACTGCTCTCCAACTCCCAATCTGGACCATAACTGCTGTCCTCTGCGGGCTGGCAGAGGAACTCTCAGACTGAATATCCACCGAGCTGCAGGCCTGAGAGCGGACACCTTCACGAAAACAGACGCCTACGTGAAGATCTTCTACAACGGCATGTACGAGGAAACCGAGACGGTGATGGACGACAACGACCCAGTGTGGAACGCGACTTATGACTTTGGGTCGGTGGAACTGGGTCAGGCGCTGAGGTTTGAAGTCTGGGACAGAGATGTGCTTTACAATGACGTAGCGGGTAGATGTGTCGTCTTCCCTGAGCGAGGGACTCACTCTCTAAGCTGTCAGCTGAGTAAAGGAGTTCTCTATTTCACCTACACCATCAAATGTGACGCTCATTTGACAGGCTTCAGGTGTGGACGATACTCCCCCAATGCTGAGTAAATTATTAGATTACAACATGTTGATGTAGATTTCAGTATTTTCTTCATACATAATGGTAAACATTGAAGTATCAGATTTTCATCATTTCCCATGCATTTTAACTTTTGTCACCAATCAAACTCCACTTTTCATCTTCAGTG
The DNA here is from genome assembly GCA_947000775.1 of Pterois miles. Classification (NCBI taxonomy): domain Eukaryota; kingdom Metazoa; phylum Chordata; class Actinopteri; order Perciformes; family Scorpaenidae; genus Pterois; species Pterois miles. The sequence continues at coordinate 722,860 of CAMQGK010000334.1, forward strand.
GTTGCTGGTCAGTTGTTTTCTACGTAAATGTCTTGTAATGTCTCATTATTAAGTAACCAAAGTCAAAGTCTTTGTGCATCCATAGAACATACCAAAATAAAGTGATTTGATGTTGGACATTTACTGTTGAATGTTACCTTGAGTTGTCTTAAAGGTACAGTATGTAAAATGTGACAACATCTAATGCTATGGTTGCAGATTGCAACCAACTGAGAAATGTGAGTCGTCGAGTGCAAAGCCACAGTGAAGCTGTTCGCCTCGCTGAGAGGCCATCCTTCCCATAATAACACTACTTTAGGAGCAACAGAAGTCAGACGGTGGCTGCCAGCACCACGGTTTTGCACTCTTCTGCTCATGCTACTGCTGTTTCACAAGAGCGTCAGGAAACTATGGTGGCTTTCACATTACGTAAAAATGCGAACAGCTCTCTCTGGAGCCAGCGTTTGGTTTGTCTGTTCTAGGCTACTGTAGAAACATAGAGAGGACCCACTCTTTATTTAGATATGAAGGGCTCATTGTAAGCCAACAAAAACACATTTCTTAGTTTCAGGTGATTATACACCAATGAAAAGTTAGTGAAATAGTTCTGAATATTATATTTGATTTCTGCTGATAGACCCCCAAAACATTACAAACTTTTCCTTTAAATCTGATACAATGGTGTATACATTCACCGGCCACATAATTAGGTACACCATGCTAGTAAAAGGTTGGACCCCCTTTTGACTTCAGAACTGCCTTAAGTCTTTGTGGCATACTTTCAACAAGGTGTTGGAAACATTTCTCAGAGATTTTGGTCCATATTGACATGACAGCATCATGCAGTTGGTGCAGATTTGTCAGCTGCACATCTATGATGCAAATCTCCCGTTCCACCACATACCAAAGGTGCTCTACTGGATTGAGATGTGGTGACTGTGGAGGCCGTTGGAGTACAGTGAACTCATTATGTTCAAGACAAGAAACCAGTTTGAGATGATATGAGCTTTGTGACATGGTGCATTATCCTGCTGGAAGTAGCCATCAGAAGATGGTACACTGTGGTCATAAAGGGATGGACATGGTCAGCAACAATACTCAGGTAGGCTGCGGCATTTAAATCATGCTCAGCTGGAACTAGGGGGCCCAAAGTGTGCCAAGAAAATATCCCCCACACCATTACACCACCACCAGCAGCCTGAACCGTTGATACAAGACAGGATGGATCAGTGCTTTCACGTTGTTTATGTCAGATTCTGACTCTGACCTCTGAATGTCGCAGCTGAAACTGAGACTGATCGTTTTTCCAATCATCTACTGTCCAGTTTTGGTGATCCTGTGTGACTTGTAGTCTCAGTTTCCTGTTCTTAGCTGACAGAAGTGGCACCGTGTGATCTTCTGCTGCTTCTTCAAGGTTTGACATGTTGTGCGTTCAGAGATGGTGTTCTGCATTCCTTGGTTGTAACGAGCAGTTATTAGAGTTACTGTTCTATCCCAGTAGATAAGCAGTTTCTGAAATACCCAGACCAGCCCGTCTGGCTCCAACAACTATGCCATGTTCAACGTCACTTAAACTCCCTTTCTTTTGTTTTTGTGGGACGGCAGTAGCTCAGTCTGTAGGGAGTTGGCTTGGGAACCGGAGGGTCACTGGTTCAAGTCCCGACACGGACCAAAAAACTGAGTGTGAACTGGTAGCTGGAGAGGTGCCAGTTTACCTCTTGGGCACTGCCGAGGTGCCCCTGAGCAAGGCACCAAACCCCCAACTGCTCGGGGCACTTGTCTGGAGCAGCCCCCTCACTCTGGCATCTCTCCATTACTGCATGTGTGTGTGTTTGTGTGCATGTACCATGTATAAGTTAAAACAGAGTGTAAATTGAATTTCCCCACTGTGGGACTAATAAAGGTAGATCTTCTTCTTCTTCTTTTCATTTCTGATGCTCGGTCTGAACTTCTGCAGGTTGTCTTCACTGAGCTGTGGCCATGTGATTGGCTGATTACCTACTTGTGTTGACAAGCAATTGAACCGGTGTACCTAATTATGTGGCCGGTGAGCGTACAGTACACCCGTAGATACGTATACAGTATAAGTAAAGCAATAACCACAAGGGTTACACACAATCATTATTTCTACAAATTTACTCCTGTATGTACCATATACAGTAACAAAAGCAGCACTAATTTTAGAAAAAACAGATACTAAATATGTATTAACCGTTTACATACAACAGCAAATGTATAGATCCTTTCAGAACAATTACATTAAGTCCAGTTAATTTATCTTAAAGTCTCTAGATGTCATTAAACCATGTTGTTAAATATAATTTATAATCATTTTTTGTAATTATTCACATTTTACTCTATTTGGACACATTTTTTTAATTGGCATGGACTTAAATTATGATCTTACTAGACTGCTCTTCAAATATGACATTCAATTTCTTTTCCATATTTCTTAGTTTGGTGGAAACCCAAATTTATACCACAGAACGTAGAGAGGTGCAGGTCTTTCATCTGCTGCCAAACCACTAGCTGTACAATAATAAAATAATTAATGCATGACGGAAGATTAAGAAATAATTTTCTTATTCGCAGCTCCTCCTACTGAATCATTGTAGGAATCACCACACAAACTTTTATTACAATTTTTATTATTCAGTTCAACCTTAAAAACATACAAATGACTTAGTAAAAGCCTTGACACTTAACACTTGTACACTTACAACACATACACAATGAATGCAGCAGCTGCTTCATTCAGTCATCTTCTCTGTCGCCTAGCTTGAGATATTTAAACGGAGTGGAAACAGCAAAGGAACCAATTCAATCACTGCATCTCATTAGACATTTTATTTCATAGATTTGTTTTATTTTATCTAGACTCACCAGAAAAACTGGGATATTTGTACGAAATTCGACTACACCCACACAACAATGTATCCTCTGTCTAAAGGGTCAATCAGTCTGCCTTCGCAAAAAAATTGACTTAAAATATGACATCAGGATGAAAGTTGACACATTACAAAGAATACAATTTTTCAGATACTTGGCTGACTTTCGGATGCAACTATCAAACAGTTTTGTTCAGGTATGGTATCAGAGGAAATCAGTGAATAGCAACATTTTCTGTGTAGATTTGATGTAAACTACTTTTTTTAAGAGCTGGCAAGTTGCAACACTGTCAGGTATTCTCCGTCACTTTGCACAATTTGTGTACTACAACTTTATTATTTCTACTTACCTTTATCTGAATGTGAATAATATAAGACTGCATGGGTTATGTGAACTTAACGGATACTGCTCTTTAAACAAGTGCCATGGTGTACTAAAAACATGCAGTATTACTGACATTGTTGTCTGAACCACAAAACAACACTTTCGTTCAAGTTTCTACAGAGAATCCTTGTGTTACAGGGGGAGATCGTAACATTGAAAAAGTCATAGTTTTGTTTTGCCTTTATATACTGAACTCGTAGTCAAAGTAGGAGCATGTAAAAATAGTGTTTTAGGCACAGCTACCACGCTACACAGTAAATCAGATCTTATGTCAGGACTCTTTTTCATGGCAGCATACGGTTCTCAGTAGTTTTGCAGTAAAGACACAAACTCGTGTGTGTGTGTGTGTGTGTGTGTGTGTGTGTGTGTGTGTGTGTGTGTGTGTTCAGTCAGAACACTCAAGTCTGCCCAGAATCACAGGAATGCCATCAAAAATGTATTCAAGTTTCATGAGTTTGCGAATCACAGTCCCAGTGAGGCTTTGAGCAAAGATGCCATATCTTCAGGTATGGTTCCCTCACCACCTGAAGAACACATGATGCTTTATTTTTCAGTTAATTTACAAATACTTCAGAAGGATAGGATAAACGCAAGTCAATTGGCTCGAACACTGAGTGGCTGAAACTTTGCCAACCAACTTGCTGCGTTACACGATTGGTCACTGCCCTTTAATTTTAGATATATTGCCTGTAGCTCTGCACCAGTGGTTGGTGGCACCGAGAAGTTGCTTTACGTCTTTATTCTTCACACAGACCTGTAAGTTATCTACTGTACCTCATATTGTGAACAGTTTGGGGTTGTCACGAAATCCACAGTTCAATTTCACTTTCGATTTTAAGGTCACGATTCATTTTAAACATTTTTTTTGCAGTGCAGGCAGCTAAAACATTGTTAAAGACTATGTACGTACTGTATATCTTGACTGGTTAAGATCAATAGATCAATGTTTTATGTCCTGACAACTTCTCTGAAAAGATAGGCCACATATCTAAGACCATATGGTCATATTTAAATTACTGATTTATTACTTATTCACCAGTTAACTGGGAACAAACAACAAAAAGAAGGTCCACTAGATGGCAGGAGGGTAGGGATGGCCAATATAAAAAATAAAAATATCACAATATTTTTTTAACCAAACACCTCAATATCAATACTACAATGATATAGTAGTATTGGTGCTTTCACAAAATATTTATGCAATGAGATTTTTGATAAATAATCACCAGTAATGTGGACATAATGACTAAGTGGGTAAAGCAAATAATAGAATAGCAAGAACTGTCTCTTGAGAAAATGACATCGCTTGACTGTAATGCAGCCTTTAAAACCAGGAAAAGACAACACTTATGCTTCCCTGTTGGCGCCCACATGCTTTATTGTACAAAGCAATGTAGACACACAGACCTTTACGTGGAGAGAGCGTGAACATTACTGACATCGCCAGACACAGGGAAGGCAAAAATGATGCCACACCGGTGAGGGAAGCAGGAGGATTTTAAAGTTCTGTTGTTTCTCCGTCATCTTTGACTCCAGCAGTGGCCATGGTGTCAAAGTGCAGCTGCAGACTACCGGTAAGACACGCTCTGTTGACAAATGCTTGCAAGTAGGCCATGGTGGAGAGAAAAATACTGGGAGAATCGTCGATCCTGCTTTTGACTTGGAAGCTTATTTTGACTTTTAGATATACCATTTAACTTTCACCAACAAATGCGTGTGGCCATTTCTGCAGGGTTTAGGAGGTTTAGGAAATTCTCAGCATTGGCTTGAGACACAGCGGTCCACCGCAAACAGAGCTGGAAGTCACAGAGCAGTACTGGAATCTGCTCATTTCTTATTGATTAACATTGTTATCGATTTGTTAAAGTTTTGCAAAAGTCTGTTATTTTTTGAGGAGTAAGTTTAAGTGCTATCGCATGGGCCTTTTTTGTTTTGATTATGTTTGCATCATAAAATCACTTTAATGGCTCTTTATTCCAGAGATTGTATGCATGCATTCAAGAAAGCATGCGTGTGTGCGTGTGTGTGTGTCTGCAGATCTCCTTACCTTCAGCAGCAGTCATGTCCTGCTCCAGCTTTAGTTTCTTCTGGCTCAGCTGCAGCATGCAGTCCTCTATGCTGCCCTTACTGATCAGCTTAATCACCTGTACAGTCCTGTCACCCACAGCGAGATTCGTTAGTCAACACAGGAAATCAATGCATCACTGTTCTGATAGAGAATGTTTTTACCTGAGGAGGTCCTGTAATTACAATGAAAACCTGCTGTGTTGTTCTGAGATTTGAGTTCTGAGAATCAAAATCTGAATGCAGAAGTGTTTTCTGTCCAACTGAGGACATAATTAAAGGGACTACCAATCACAAGACCTCTTCAGGTAAAACTTAGCCCATATGAATATGAACAGAGTATTATTTACAGATTCCATCTTACTTGGTCTGGCCTACACGGTGACATCTGTCCTCTGCCTGTTTGTCATTGTAGGGATTGCAGTCGATGTCATGAAGGATGACAACATTAGCTGAGGTGAGGTTGATGCCCAGGCCACCGGCACGTGTTGACAACATGAACACAAATATGTCAGGATCCGTGTTGAACTCATCAATCAACACAATCCTGCAGGACAAAGAAGTCATTTTAGCCATTAAATGTGACAAGTTATGTATGTTGATGAAGTGTAATACTAAACATTGCTTCAATTTTCCACAATTTGAAACCATAATGTGGATCAGCTGAAGGTTAATCAATATATCAGCTCAGCATCAAAATCACGACCAATGCATATGTAGACGTCCCACTGCTAAGGATACAGTGTAATACAGACAATTATGCTGTCTGCATAAGGGATGACTCATTAGATTTTTGAATTAATAAGATTATGCTTCATGATTACGGCTAAAACAACTCCTCAAGTAAATTGATTTGCATTTTTTTCTTCTTAAATGCAACTGCTTGTATTCCAGAAAATGTTTTATTTAAAACCCAGACTGTAATATGGCACTTAAATGCACTAAGTGGGTTTAGTTTTGACAGCTAATATTATTGTATGCAATTGAAGCAATGAAACTGTAGATTTTTCTAAAAGGAAACCAATTACCATATTCTCCGGACCATAAGGCGCACTGGATTATAAGGCACACTATCAGTAAATATCAATATCACTGTTTTCTTCATATATAAAGGCACACCGGATTATAAGCGAAACAACACGGTCAGGTAAGTCAAACATCATCAGTGTTAGAGTTAAACAGTTGGGCAACTTCGGCATCAAGCACGCCCGGATCCGTCTGGTCATTATCCGAGTCAGTCTCGTTGCTGTTACTTAGCTGTTCAGTAATGATTCCTGCCTTCGTGATCCATTGGCAGATAGTGGAGTAACTCTCCCGGTGTTGCCTCCCTGTCGTTGTCCTCCTCCTCTGTGTGTTCGCCTTCTGTCATCCAACGCTCCCACGCAGCTCACAGTTTAACTTTGAACGACCTGTTGACACCAATATCTAGCGGCTGGAGTTCCTTAGTTAATCCACCCAGAATGATGGCAAGCTCCGAAGTAGTTTTCTTCACATTCGTTTTAACAGTGTCGGTGAGATGGGCAGCATGGAGTCCCAGATCAATAGGGAAGGAGAGCTGTGTGAAAAAGCAGTTCGGTCTCTTGATTTCTCTCAGCCACTCACTCAGTGATCTTATCCTTGCAGTAGGTGCAGAACATGGCTAGCTTTTCTTCGTAATCCTTTGGCAGTTGCTGCGAGATGGTAGTTTTTGTGCGTATGGAGAGATTACGCCTTTTCATAAAACGAAAGCACCAAGAAGGACCTCCTCCAAAGTCAAGTCAAGCGCTACCGCTGCTGCCTTGAGTCGAATAGAAACTGTAGAGATGCTTCTACCTGCTGCTCTCTGTTGAATAACCCACTGTTCAATTTTGTCCTCTAACTGTGGCCATCTTGCTTTCAAACTTTTTGGTCTTCTCTCTCTCGTCATCTCCTTCTTCCTCCACTTCCGTACCATCGATTCATTAATTTTAATATATTTTAACATAAAAATTTTAATTCTCTCGCCGCTGCTCTATTCCCATGTTGTGCTGTGTGACTGACAGCCTTAAGCTTGAAATCTGCTTCGTAAGCATGTCTCTTCACAGGCGCCATTTTGGGCTCCTTATACACACAATGTTACGGTGTCTATATGTCGAAGCACAGCAACAGTATGTATTACTACGCGAGGCGCCTGACTACTGTTACCATAATGTTCCGACAATCCATCCAGCGGTGCAGCTTCAAAGCTTCCCAAACTCATAATAAAACATTTTGACAGATTTTTGAGCGCCCTGTACCACATAAAATTGGTTCGAGGAGGTCAGTCAGCACAACCAGAATTCATATGTAAGCCGCACCGTATTATACGGCGCATTGTCGATTTTTGAGACAATCAAAGGATTCTAAATGCGCCTTATAGTCCGGAAAATGTGGTAATTGCTCATTTAACACATCTTATTTCTTCTTTAATGCATTTATAGTTGCTCCTTAATACACAAAAGTATTTTTATCCGATAAATCAATGGAATAATCAGTAGAATACTTCAATATTAAAATCATTGATAGCTGCCTTGTTGGCTACAACTGATATGACTTCAATGTGTTGTACAATGCTAACCTGTCGGCTATGGGAGTGGATCCATCCAGTCTGACATAACGATGCTTCAGATGTTTCAGCAGCACCTCCACAATGTCCAGCATCATGGTGAACTGACTGAATAACACCACTCTGTCTCCCTGTAAAATTAAACCAAAGCTGAACTCCTTGGTACACACAGTCTACATTCCTTGTGAATGCACCACAGACATGGTTGTGCGCATTAAGATAAGATATTCCTTTATTAGTCTCACAGTGGAGAAATTCACATTTGTCTTTACCTTGTTTTTAAGTGAGGCCAGCAGATCTGTGAGGTGGTGGAATTTCCCAGAGTCGAGCAGGAGATCGTTTTCAAGCTGGTAGGAGCTGATGGAGGTGTACTGCTGACACAGACGATGCAGCTCAAAGTCTGACATCACTTCCATGTCCTCCTGGATGAGAGCGGCGTCTGCATCAAAGTGAGTTGGCTCCTGACAAGGGAGAGAAAGAAGAGTGTAGGAAACATTTAACAAGAGGAGGCAGAGAAAATCCCCAAAATAGTGAAGAGTAAAACTAAGGACATTAGTGTGGCATAACAAACAAATGCTTACATTTTAAAAACCGCTATGGCCACAGTCAAAAATTGTATGCTTCACTTGGCATGCAACCCGCCTGGCTGCATTACCCATCCTGTATAAATGCAGTCCTATTATAGGTGACTGCCACCCAGTGTACAAAAGATGTATTACATCAAGTAAACACAAACAAATGAATAAATGCCTCCTACAGTCCCTGTCTTGTTGTGGTGGAACAAAGTTGCCACTAATGCTGTTAGGGTGAATATGTACCATATGCATTTAAGTGATTCGACTTGTTTGGATAATGCAGTCCTCCACTATCAAAATACTTTGAAATGGCAAAGTCATTTAAATGCTTGGTGTCACCAGTGAGAAAAGCCTTACAAGCACAACTCAGAAAAGATTCTTGACAAGACAACAGGGAGTAGGACTGACCTTGAGCATGAGTTTGCTCATGGCTTTGAGCTTTTCTGTGGTGTAGTACTGTCTATGAAGCAGAGGGTGGTTGGCCATCTTCCTCAACTGCATCATCACATTACACAACTCACGTTCTGCAGGATTATGTATGATATGAGAGAAATTGTTAAATTCTGCTGTTTGCACAAAATAACACCGTGATGTACAACAGGGAGCAGTAAATCAGGCTTACTCTCGCCATTGGTGGTAGCCTTGAGTTTTTTAAAGAGGGTCTGGTAGAGAGCCTGCTGTTTCTCGCTCATTGGGCAGGACTCCACCTTCTCTTCTTTGGCTGGCAGCTGCTTGAGGACCTGGAAAACAGGAAAGCCTATTAGTTATTCACAGCACTTATGAAAGGTTTGAACTATGATTAAGTCCATATTTTTTGTAAGCCTCTTTTTAATCAGTCATCTGATAAAAATCATTACACACAGAAACCTTGCACACTAAGTCTGGCGTGTTTTATTATTTTATTATTCTCTTTCTTGCGAAAATTCTCAATAGGAGACAAAACTTAATTAACTGAGTGGGTGCATTGGATAGCAACAGTCCCACATGGGGCCAATGAATGAATGACATTAGCAAGAAGCAATCACTTAGCTGTCAAGAGCATAATCAGTACTGTCTAATCTTCCGTACATCCTTTGTTTTGCAACCATCCTGATTCCAAGTTATTCTGCAATCACCTACAATAATCTATCTCTAAAGTCTGCATCTCTGTAATCTTATTCTTTATTGTAGACTGCATCAAGTCAATCAGTTTATCAGATGGATGATGATGTTTGCATGGCTCTGAGTGGTCAAACAACCTTTTGGCTCTTGACAGATGCAAAACAATCAAACCTGTTGTGACAACTTTAATGATGGAAAAAGTTTAGAGTTGATGTATAAATGTGATTGACCCAACGGGAGGTCATACTTATTTTTAAACCTGTAGCAATTTCGGACAAAAAAATATAGACTTTGTGGTTAAAAACCTTTACTGTCATTGTGACCATTATTTAGCGAATAGTGATTTTTTTTAAGAAAAAAAAGGGCAATGTGAATATTTTCTTGTGTTTTTACTCCTCTGTGAACTAAATATCTTTGAGTTGTGGACAAATCAGCACATTTGTGAACATTATCTTGGGTTTTGGGAAACACTGATTGACATTTCTCACCCTTTTCTGACATTTTATAGACCAAACAACGATCGATTACTCAAGAAAATAACTGACAATGAAAATAATCATTAGTTGTAGCACTAACTGTGTTACAAATTTCAAACTGTGAGACAGACAATCATTTGTATGCCAGACTTCCCTAAAAGACACACTTTCTACATACATAATATTTACAATACAAAACGGTAGCTTTAACTTTCCCAGCTCACCTCATTCTTGACTCTTCGGAGGATAAAAGGTTTCATGATGAGTTTAGCCTGAGAAATACGATCCCTCTCAAAGCGGCTCTGCTCCTCATGGGAATTCTGAAACATGACAGAAAATGTTAAAATACTTTTGGCAGATCGGCAGAAATTTTTTTTTGAAATTTTGATTGATCGGGCCAGGAGATACAATCAAGATAAGATGTCAAAGTGAAGATGTCTTCTCACAGCCAGCTATTTCATAAAGTACATGGACTGTTGCCATAATCTGAGCTATCCATCCATCCAACTTGAAAAAGCACACACACACTCACCATAGAAAACATTTTGGAGAGCTGTGAAGTGGAGCTGGAGAACATAGAAGGCATGATGAAGTTAAGGAGAGACATCAGCTCTAAGAGGTTGTTCTGTAAAGGAGTTCCTGTCAGCAGCAAGCGATGCTCTGCCTGCAGGGAGAGAGAGAGACAGAGACATCATACCTTTTACTTCTGGATACATCTGCAAATCATTCTGAGGACAGATACCACAGAAACAGGTGGGCGGTGATGGTAGGAGAAAATAGGTTACAAAATGTCAGTGAACTAACATTAATAGCCATGAGGTGGCGATAACGCAGAGAGTTCATGTTCTTCAGCATGTGACCTTCATCAAACACTGCATACTTCAGAGACAGCTTACGGAAAAGGCTGCGGTCGCTATCGTTTCCTATCGCCATGTTATACCTGTAAAACAGATCAAAGAAGCAAAACTGAATAAAACAAAATAACTCACTGACTTTGTGTTTTAGGTGTAAGTGGCAAGTTGGTTCAGGCTCTTAATGGCCCTGTAGTCACAATAATGGAGGTGTGTGTGTGTGTGTGTGTGTGTGCACGCGCTCACGTGGTCACAATGACGTTGCAGTCAACATCATCATTGAGGAGGTCATGTCTGAGGTAGCGGCGGTCCTCCACAGATCCTGCACAGAACATATACACACTGCTCAAAACTGTGAAAAGTCCCTGAATAAGGCTGTGAACAGGTTGACAACAGCACCACAAACAAAAACAAAAAATACGAATGCATTTAAGGTTCCCAGATGAACGGCAGGGTCCATATGAGACATTTCAATGTGAAAGATGAAAGAGGAGTCATACCACAATAGACTAGAACGTTGAGGGTTGGACACCACAGCTTCAGCTCTCTGACCCAGTTATCTACAAAACAGAGATGAAATGAGCGTAAATCACAGATTAATGATTGTAGCTTTAATTTTTAAGTACTCATTTTACAAAGCAAAAAACAAGCTCTAAGAAGTTCTAGAAACAGACTTAAATAATGCAGTCTGAATGGACACAAGGTAGCACCTATGGCAAATTAAAGCAATCGGTTAGTTACACCAGAGCAAGAGGTGAGGTGAGTAGAGTATTACTGTTATAGAAACTACATCCATAACTTCTTTTTTGCTCCTCACAAGGGTCCTTTTTTTCTCAAACCAAAAATTCAGACATGGCCTGAGACCAGTATTTACTTGTCTTTGGGAATGACTGGTTTAGATACATACGAGCAACAGGTTAGGTGACAAGAGAATTGTGTTATAGAAACTACATCCACAATTTACTTTTTCCCTCCTCATAAAAGGTCCTTTTCCCCAAAGAAATGTTGGCCTTAGACAACAGACACCACTGCCATCATATTTAACATTGCCATCCAAGTGGGTGTTGTTAGATTACATAATATGAAGCAAGGCAAAGTGTGTGATTAGTGGAGATCATTACCCAAGGTGGAGGCCGGCACAGTGATGAGGTGAGGACCCTGGATTCCATTCTGGTATAGCTGGGCCAGAAACGCTATAGCCTGGATAGTTTTCCCCAAACCCTGAGAGAAGGGTTGAAGGACAGAGTGAAGGACAAAGACAGATGGAGAGTCAGATATCAAACACAAAGATAAATAATGAGCCAGGTGGGCAGACAAAAAGATATTTGAACATCTGCGTTTCAGATCCCACACGACCAGTACAAACAGCAAAAATCCTGACAGACTGACAGACAGCACTGCAGCTTTACTAAACCATACAAATCAAAGTTCTCACTTCTCTCTCCGTCTTGGGGCTAAAATAACAAATTTAAGTCTCTGCTGCTTGTACTCTTCTTCTTTCATCTGTGTGCTTTGTTTATTCACCTGCAGGATGATGGCAACATATCCACACAAAACACTCTTTGACTCAGTAGCACTCTTAAACAAGCTGTAGGCGCCGGCTGTCCTGCTTGTGATCAACACCTCATGAATGCTGGTAGTGCACTTGTCACTCCCCACAGGTCCTAGGCTGGTTGCCTTACCATTTCATCAGCGAGGATACCATTCAGTTTGTGCTCATGCAGAAGCAGCAGCCACTTCAGACCAATCAGCTGATAGGGTTTCAGCTCATACCTGAAACACAACCAATGACAGACTGAGAACAAGAACTGGTTCCCTCATTTATCTCAAAACACAGTGTAAGTCACCAATAAGTCCTAATGAATGTTAATGAATGAAAGTTAACCCTTGAACCTCTCAGAAAGGGAACACAGGTGTAGCCGAAGCTATAAAGAAAATTCATTTATAGAAAAATTACTTATTTGCAACTTACCTTTCCCAAACAAGACTTTCTGATCTACTGAAAAATGTAGTTTTACACAGAAATCTAATTTTCAATGTGACCATTATGAAGCACCCCAAAAACAGTTACACAAACGTTGACAATGTACACAAAGAGACCCCTGAGAAGAAAAATGGGTACTGAATTCAAGTTACAATAAACCTCCAGCTTAAGACATTGAGAGTCTCCTGTTGCTTCTTCGGTCTCAAATGAATCTAATAACGATATTTCCATCACACTGCAAACCCTTGAGACTGCCTTAAAGGATAACTTATGTATCCAGAGGGGACAGCAGTCTGAAGCTTGACATCTTCGTGCTCTCAGCTCAGTTGCAAGACTCATGTTTATGGCATCATATTCCTGCCTCCAGAAATAAAGTGTAACCTGTTTTTGCAACTGAGCAAACTATCTGGCATTCAAAAAAAAGCATCCTCTGACCGTGTTTGCATCTCTTTCAAATTCATTTGATGACTGATGATTAGATCACAAGCAAAACTGGTTATTTTGTACATACTTTTCATGGCAAGGTGGGATCTCTCTAATTTTACACTTATTTCAAAGCATCTGCGTACATTTGACCATAACAGTTTTTGAGTGTTGTAGCGAGCACTGGTGATCCACCACATAACCCAAGAATAGTGCTGAGTCAGTCTGTCTGTCCACAGCTAATCTTGCATACTAGTGGACCCATCAGCCTAATATTTTTGTGTTCATTATGACTGGATGCTCAAGGACCTCTTGTGATTGCAGTGATGATTGATTACTCTTTTTGAAAAACATATTTTATTAATTGTTTTATACCGTCACTGACTGCGGACTCCTCTTAACTGGCTGGTAGAGACCACAAGTGATCAACAACATCGGCTTCAGTTTGGAATCCTATTTCCAGGATTAGGAATGGTTCATCTCTTGATTTGCAAGTTGTTTGTGGTCTAGTAGTATTCCTGATCTATTTTTCCATCAACACTGATGCACATGATTGTGGATCAATGGGGCAATGCTTGGTGTGTGCATAGCGAGTGAGCGATAGAGAGAGATGATGGCAGTGCTCAGGGCAAACAGGTGTTGATCGGAGCAGAGGGAAATGTTTATAGTGAAGTCGTCTGGTGGCACTTAATGTACAGTGTAGGTTACAGTTTGCCCATGAATAAACACTGCAAAAGCACTCCTCAATACCCAAGAATTTCATGTGTCCTCCCAGCTGCTGGACAAAAGTGAAGGCGAGTCAGTGGGATTATAAACCACTCTCTGGACAAAGCCAGAGACCTAGGTTGCAAAATGTAGATAAAGATATCTATTCAGTGCCTTTTTATTGGGCAACTTCAAGAGTATGTGTGTATTGTATTGGCTGCATAGATTAAAATGAGAGCGCATGTATTGCGTGATATGTGCAAGTCAAAAACACATCTGATAGGCTTGCAGTCTAGTTTGGGTGTGTTAGACAATTGTGGTTTGTATTCATTGAATTAAAAATAACAGCAGAGGTCATTGCAGACACACCTGGCGGAGAGACCTTTCTAGTTACAACATGTGTTTATGAGCATTTTACTCACTGGCTGTTGAGTAGACTGGGCTGTTGCATGGACCCTGTGCCCCTCTCCATCACTTCAGTGACCTGCTTGACCATTTTTGAGGAAATGGTATCACATTTGGACATCAGCCCCAGGACAACCTTTCGCTCTTTGAGGACGACTCTGCAGCCCAGCAGTAAGTTCTCTGACAGTCCATTGTCCTTAATGAAGACCTCAGCCTGAAGAGGAAAGAACACACTGTTATAATTCACACAATACTGTTGAGTATCTAGACAGTACCCATTGATCTTATCAGGGCAAACACATCCTTCTAGTGGTTTTAAGCTCATGTTGTGGGGACATTAACCCAAACGCACATAAAAAGGTGCTACCAACAACACTACATTATAGGTTTACCACAGTAGTGTGTTACCAGTGTTACATGGTGTTCAGGCATTATTACTTGTCCACCACCTCCACACTCGTTTTGCTTTTTTTTTTTTTTTTTTATAGACATAAATCTCATTTAGTTCATTTTTGCATATCAGCACTGTGTCGTCAATACATAGTCGGATGAAAGATGCTACAAACTTGCCTGCTCCGAACGGAGTCAGATTTCACACACAAGATGAAAGAGAGTTGGCAGACAAGACGATGGTGGAGGATTGGTGATGGTGTAATCGGTAACACCGGTGTTGTTACAAGTTTAATAACCAGAACCAAAATATGTTTTTCAAAATTTCCTCATCATGAATGAAGAATCCCTACTATGTTATCGTTGAGTTTGGTTTATACAAAGCAGGGATGTTAATAATTAACCATTTAACAAATTACCCACATTAAGCATTTTATCGGTTCAAGGGTTAAAAGAAATATTAATAATTAATTAAAAAGCTAAGAAAACCGCAGAAAAAGGCTTGTCACTTTAAGGATAAAAGCCGGTCCACCTTAAGAGTCAGCCAGTGCAGATGCAGGAAGTTGGCTCTGGACTTCCAGCTGACAAGGTGTAGCCTCATAGCACTTATTCACCAATAAATAAACTGTAAACACAGAGTCTGCTACAGCTACATTCATGGCTATAACACCAACAACAAACCCACACTCACCGCCGTCTCACACAGTTTGTTGGAAACTTGCCGAAGTTGTCGGTCAAGAGTCAGTTATCAGTTAAGAAAAAATTTTCAAAATTAGCATCCCTAATACAAAGCTAACTTAACTATTTCACTGTCCTATTATTGCACCCTGTCATAATTATTATGTACCAGTACTGATAACATTTAGTATCTGCTGACAGGTGTCTGGAAAAAGAAAAAACTAAATCTGATAAAAGAGAGCCGGAGGTGAGATATTGCATTAGGAGGTGAAGACTTCTGCTGTTCAACAGCTTGTAAGGAAAGTCTTGTCTCCACACGGTGTAGTGCACTCAAAAAGTAAACAGAGCGTGAATGAAAGTCTGCAGGTCACAAAGTCATTTTCCAGGTGTTCGGTAGGAAGATTGACTGACTGTAGCTCTTTGTTTTTACAACTTTTCCCATTGATAACTTGTGCACACTGTTTTATTTGACATGGAGAAATCACCTGAATGAAATCTAGTTTTTCGAGAGTTTAGACACCCACATCCTCCCACCCGCCCACCCTTTCTCTCACCAGGCTTTGCCAGCTTTCAAAGGGCCTCAGTTCCACAATCTTCTGGGCCTTTTTAACAGAGCACCCAGCGATTAGTGACAGCTCATCGATCGATGCATCCTGGAAGAAACTGATTATCTCTTTCTTCAGATCTGTCATGCCACCCTTAGTATCCAGCTCATCGTCAGAGTCATCAAACTCACTGCTAACCGTTTCCTCTTCATCGTCATTATCCTCCTCAGAACTGACATGTTCGTCTGAGGCACGTGCCTTCCTCTTTCTCTCTGCTGCCTGCTTCTTAGCTATACTGGTCCCACTGGCAAATCTAGACAGCATCTGAGCAGTAGAGGAAGAGGAGGATGGCTTCAGGGAGGAAGAGGTAGTTGTTTTCTTGACAGAGGAGGATGAGGATACTGACTCAGAACTCTTTTTAAGCCATGTAGACAGAGTGGAAGTGCCATTTTTATTTTTGGTACCTTCACCGTGGTCTGAGTCTGAATCTTCACTGTCCTTTGTAGCGTCTGTATCACCTTTACTGTCCTCCTCTGTTTCACTAACACTTATGTGGTCCTCGGAGTCCCTTCGATCTCTCTTGCTTTTACTGTCTCTGTGATCTTTGTGGCGTTCCTTGCTTGACTTGTTTTTGCTCTTCGATTTACTTGACTTCTTTTCTTCTGTGTCAGGTGAGCTGAAACTGGTGTCATCTGACAACAGAAAAAAAAGCAAAACAACTTAAACCTGCTTATGTATCAGAAGTGAAGGATGCATATACATGAGGTCAGTGAAAAGACGGCCAGATTCAGATGATGGCTGTTGTTTTTGTACCTGCGTCTGAGAACATCTGTAGAACCTGCAGAGAATCCTCAACGTTCCAGTCATGTTCCTGCAGCACCATCCGCAGCTCCTGCAACAAGGCGGACATCAGAAAGGCAAAGAAAAAAAACAAAATCCACTGTTTACAGAAGCAGCCTTGCAAAACCACCATCAGTGACTAGAATAGATTATTGCCGATCTCCCCATCACATATTTTAACTGAATAGTGGCCGATAACGATCAGCTGCCGATTAATCGGGACATCCCTAATTCAAGTAGCTGCAAAAGAGATGACACACAGGTACTCCATTTTGCTTAGGAATCATTGGACAAATCCACGACTTAGGCCACCATTGGTTTTTGCTTCAAAATAGGACACTATTAAATGGAAACATGGCTTAAGTTTTCCAGTTTTAGCATCTCTGCATTGGTTACCTGTACGTTATAGAATTAATTTTAAAATTTCAATGATTACCTTTAAAGCACAGATGGGCTTGGTCCCCCAATTATATCACTGACCAATTAACCCCTTATGACGCTGAATGCAGCCTGAGATCCTCCAGCAGAGGTCCTGTAGTTATTCCTAGGTCAAGGTTAAAAATCAGAGGAGACCAAGCCTTTGGAGTCAGGGCCCCATGACTCTGGAACAACCTGCCAGACGAGATCAGACAGGCTAGCTCTGTTTTGTCTTTTAAAAATACACTTTTTTTTAATTGCTTTCTCTTAATAGGTTATTCTTGCTTTTGTTCTACTTGTTTTTACTGTGTTTAGTACTTATTCCTTGCTTGTCTTTTTTACTGGATCAACTATAATGTTATTTATTACTACCTGTTAATTAATGCTGCTTTTTATGTATTTGTGAATGACTTGGTTTTTGAAAAATGGTATCATAATTATCTTTATTAAGTAGTGTGAGTTGAAGGTGTGTTTAGAGAGTTCAAGAGTTTATTTAAGCGGCAAGACACCACATTATACTGTATCATGACATCACAAACTCAGTCACATACACAGTGTAATGTTATGTCACAGAGTATAAAGAGTTTGAGAAGGTAGAATCAGATGAAAAATGAATGTCAACATGAAATGGCTTCATGCGTTACAGACAGGGACAAGTGTCTGTGCGTCCTCACCTCCTTGTCCTGGTCAGGAAACTTCTTCTGCAGTCTTCGGACCATGGCTTCCTGCTTCTCCCAGCTTGGCTCTCTGCTGTCATTATCTTCTTCATCAGAAACCTTTTGGTTTTAATACAAGAAAGGTAAATAAGCTGAGAGGAAGCCCTTTCCACTTAAATTAAATGAAAACCTACTGAGATTTGCATTTGGTGTTGAAGGGAAAGCCAAAACAGTCACACAGATTGTTTATATCATCCCCTCAACACATGATCAACATTATAATTTATTAATGTTAATTAACGTGGAATGTGCAGTTTGTCCGTTGTGCAACACCTAGGGCTGACCTTAATGATGTGAAGCTTCGACCGTTGCCATAATAATCAACCTCCACATCAGCAAGCTACGGGTTTTTTGTTTTACTCATACAAGTGTGTAATAATAATGTAAAAATCACAAAATAGCCCATTAAATTAGGAATATCCCCACAACATTATCCATTATTCATATTCAACATTAATGAGTAATTCTCACACGGATATTACTGTTTGTTGTGTGTAGAGATGTGAGGGTGTGCAGCAGTGGCACTGTTCCGGGCACTGAAACAGGGGAGATGGAGACAGAAGTACATGTCAGCCTGCTGCGCTACGAAGCACTGAATACCTTCGAATATTTCTCACTGAAGATGCAAAGCCCAAACAATGGTATTCGGGACAACCCTAACATCAGCCCTCATTAAATAATTATTTGTGCTTCATAAATATTTGCAAATGTTTATCTGTTTCCGGTCTGTGTAGAAAAGAAGAGACATTTCCAAATAGCTTTTTGGACATAAGGAGCAACAACAAACAGACGTTTTTATGCAGTACAGGGTGTAAAATCTACAGTACGTTACACTGTACAGATGTAAGATGCAGCATGGCAGTACAA
This sequence comes from Pterois miles, assembly GCA_947000775.1. Taxonomy (NCBI): domain Eukaryota; kingdom Metazoa; phylum Chordata; class Actinopteri; order Perciformes; family Scorpaenidae; genus Pterois; species Pterois miles. The sequence goes on from CAMQGK010000334.1 coordinate 741,712, forward strand.
GCACTTCAAATGGCTTTAGTTCTACTTTAAAATGTTAGCACATTGTTTTGAACCATGAAGTTATCATTAGCAATCTTACCACAGATGGCCGACTCTTCTTGCTGGGATGAATCTCACCACTGTCCTGAGAACTGCTGGATCCATCCTGCTTCCTCTTCCTGTCTTGGTCTGGAGCTGAGAAGACAAAACAACCAGTGTTCTCAAAAGCTGCCAACAAACTGAGAACATTTGCCAGCTAGGCGGGTATAAGTCTTTTATACACCATATTGTGTTTTGCTGCAACATTGAAATGTACACTTAGTTCAATAATAATTTCTTGAATTTGCTTTATGGTCCTAAGAATGAGCCAAACATTGTTGAATATCATAAACACAAAAAAGCAAATCAACAACTTTTCCTCCTTAATTTGCGTTTTGTGGGATGCTGATGGTTTTCTCAAACTATAAACTAATCCTCCTTTATGATAGAAGGCCTCACAGGAAAGTTTTAACATCTTGTTCATGTCACATTGAGCATGGACTGTCATTATGTGCTTATGAAAAAGTAATTATTTACCTTCTTTATCACCAAACCTTAAAAGGCATGCAGCTATAGCCCCATCCAATGTGCCTGTGCTCCCAATGACCTGAAAATGAAACAGAGAGCAGTGCCTTGAACAGAGAAAATCAGGAGATTAAAAGGGATTGTTTTTTTTGTGAACAGCATCCAAATTACTGCTGGCTGTTTGATAAATCAAACACTTTGTCATGAAATTACATTTACAGATGCAATCAAAATTATTCAACCCTTTGCATATTAGGTTTACTGGCAAAATATACAACTTCTCAGCTGTTTGCAATAAACAAATTACACAAGAACATGAACTAATATTACAAGGGTTTTGATCCAAATTCAACACAAAATGCTACGTTGACCACGACCCGACCCCGGATAAGTGGTTGAAGATGAAGATGCTATGTTGAATGACTACTGCAGTCTCAAAATTATTCAACCCCTTCATGATACGCATCTTCAGTACTTAGTAATGCATTTTATTATTATTGCCTTTTGCTGTTATGACCTGCTGCAAACGTGATGCATAGACAGACACCTGCTCCTGACAGCATTCCTAACAAATCTTAGTCCATCCCTCATGAGAAATGGCCTCCAGTTCAATAATATTCTTGGGTGTGCATTTTGCAACCACCTTCTTCAAATCCCACCAGAGATTTTCTATGGGATTCGAGTCAGCCAACTGTGACGGCCACTTTATTTTCTTCTATTTCTTCTTCTGAACCAAAGCCTTGAAGGACTTTGAGGTTTGCTTGTGATCACTGTCCTGTTGGAAGGTCCAATAACACCCAAGCTTCAGCTTCCTCACAGATGGCATGACACTTTTTTCCTAAGATTTCCTGATACTTGACTGAATCCATCATGCCCTCCACACATCACAGGTTTCCAGCAAAGCAGCCCCAGAGCTTCACTGAGCCACCGCCATGCTTCACTGTAGGCAGGGTGTTCTTTTCAGCATATGCTCCATTGTTCTTCCTCCAGACAAACCGCTGTTCCATCAGCCTGAGAAGTGCCACTTTTGTTTCATCACTCCACATCACAGAATTACAAAATTTCTGTGGCTTATTTATATGGTTTTGAGGATATTGGAGTCGACTTTTCTTGTGCTTTTGGGTCAATGTTTAGTGTGCTACTGTGCAAAATGAAACCTCAGTGCCTGCTGCCACTAAGTCTTGCTGCAGGTGTGTTGCAGTTACTTGTTGCAGGGTTTTTGACCACTTGCTTCCTCAGGAATCTGGTGAGCACCACTGTGTTTCCTCTTTCTGCCACATCCAGGTAGTGTAGCCATTGTTCCTTTAACTTTGTACTTGCAAACTATGCTTCCAACTGTACCTCTACGAACATTCAGAGATTTTGCTGTCTTTCTGTATCATTTTCCTTGTTTGTGCAAGGCAAGGCTCTCATCTCTGAAGTTTCTGGACAATTCTTCTGACTTAGCCATATTTCTAACATGCAATCAAACATCACTCTCAATAAACCCCTAGCCAGTCCTGGCATTTATGTGTTCTATCTCAAGCACACCTGAACTAATGAAACCCAGAACCGTGCTTGAAACAGGGGGTTGAATCATTCTGAGACCGCAGTAGTGATTAAAAGTAGCATTTTGTGTTGAATTTGGGGAAAAAACATGGTAATAATAGTTTTATTACACTATTCAGCTGTTTTGTCTACTTTGTTTATTGCAACAGTTTAAAAAGTATATATTTTGCCAGTAAGCTTAATATGCAATGGGGGTTGAATCATTTTGATTGCAACTGTAGCCTAAATATGGTGTGCAGTTAAGTCAGTAAAATCAATCAAAATAGGTTTGACAGTAACACCACAATATAGATTATGCAATTTGGCTTGGGATGTCCCTGGACTCAAACTAAGGTGTTCTATGTTGTGAAGTTGCAAAGCCTCCATCTTGACTCACATCCAGTAGTTCTGTCCTTGTGATCTGAGGAAACATCTCCAGTATTATATTCATTTTGTTGTCCATTTCATTGTCCTCGTCATCTGTGTGATTCGATGCCACATTTGTGGACGATTTCCCTATGGGACTCCTACAAAGGACAGACAACAAGACTGTAAAGTATGTAAAGCATGTGAAAAATTATGTCATTTCAGTTTACACTTACTTGAACTTCCTGCTTAATGGTACTTTGGTCTTTGTTTCAGCGAGGAGCCCATCCTCCTCCAAGTCAATTGTAATGACTTCCTCAAAAACAACTCCGCGTGCATGGGACTTTGGTGGGGCTTTGATGGATTTCATCTTAGCTGGACAACGAAATGTTAAAAACAAGTTAGCAGATGCATTCACTACAGATGCAAGATGAAGGGAATGCACTTTCAAATGTATTCATACATGTAAGCTGTCTTGTCATTTGCAAAGTTTACATCTTTGTTTGGGGCACACGTTGATGTCCTGCTGCTTGCCTCTCATATGAAAGTCTGTCCTCGACATGACATTCAGATACTGCACACTTTAGTCTTGGCTTATTTTAATTTATCTGTCTATGTTGCAAGTGTGGGGATAACGGCATGAAGAGTGACACCTGAGGATAATGACAAGAATCTCTGGTAGGCTTTGGGATCATGTATCAAATGGCTACCTTTTTAGCCTACATGGACCACAATAGGGAGATACATTGACATTTTGGATCTAATCACAATAGTTATAATAGCATTAATGGCTGCAGAGTAGAGTGACATTGACTCAAATCTTGAATAGCATTTCTACAATACCTTCAGATTATTGGTACTAACACTGACTTCAGAATCTCGTTATATAATAATATATAATATTGTCAGTATTGCCCAGCTACAATACATGCACATACACAATCTCACAGTACTGACAAAGATGTTTCAAGTCAATTTACTTAGGAAACTATTACAGTTTTGGGTCTATGGGCGTCACTTCTCCGTTACCGTGGGGGAAAGTCATGCTGACTTACAGCAAAAGACAACATATTAATAAGCACGTTACTTTACTACTGCTAACGCTAGCACACGTTACATGTCATGCTAACAGCATCATAAGCTAACTTAGCAGCTGCTAGTTACCTGGCTTGTTTTCTTTCTCAGACTCTGGACTTTTGGACCCGCTATCCTGTCCTTTATTTGTTGATGTCGCAGCCTTCTTGTCAAAGCGAAAACGGTCTAAGTTGAACATGTTAACAGCCTGTTCGTGTCTGACTACGAGAACCCTTTGTCTCTTTCTAGTCAGCAGTATTTTCCGTCTTGTCGCATGAAGCACAATGTTAAATGAGACTACCTAGCTAACAAGCGTCGGATGTTAGCATAGCATCAAAACAGCAGTCCCAGAAAGACGGCGGTTTTACGCTTTGTCACTGCTCCGTTTTCAGTCGTAACAGCTCAAAACAGTAACGAATATTGTAACCCCAATTTATTATCTACGGAGGCTGTTTAAAACGCTTGATGTAGGTTGTATCTCGACTAAAGCCCGTTTCCCGCGAACTCCAGCGGCCCTGGAGGATGCTATGCCGGCTCCGTTCATTGGTCAAAGGAAGGGTGGGCGGAAACTCACAAGTCAAGATAATATCCTGTTGCGTACTTCCGCGTTTGCTCAAAATCTGTCTTACAGGCTCGATCGCAAACAGCCACACATTTATTGCTTGTATTGTCACCCCCTGAGGCTTCTACATAGCAAACATAGTTTAATATATATTGTGTTTTGGTCACATGGTGTTACAGTGTGTGCTAAACGGTGCATTCAGTGGGAATACGGATGGGAGGGGAACTATCTTGACTGTCGGTCCAACATCTCTTACGAAACCTATGATGTAGAGAGAGGCTAAGAGGTTTAGGGCTGGATGAAACCCTGAAGAAACCACATTACCTGTGGGCATGGGTCACTCACTGTATGCCACACTGTTTTCCAACAGTAAAGTGTTTCTGGGGACTTTAGTTACGCCCACCTCACCGACAGAAACATTGATCTGCATATGATCTATATGAATGCTATAATGAAAATGTTGTCTGGTTTTGTCAGGGAATAAAAGTCAGTTGCATCACATTTGTGTTGGATAATAAAAGTAGATACAAATATTTAGAAATTTATAAGAAATTACATTGCTATTTAGTCTATCTATTTACATTTAAATGAATCTCTGCTGTCACTGATCTCTTTCAGTAGACCCTCCTCACATGTTTAAACTTGTTAATGTAACAATGGCTCTATTCCATTTAGGTGTGCCAGCAATCATACTATAACAGCAATAGATAAGATTTATGCAGTAAAATGAAACTTTCTTCAACAAAACTACAGACTTCCTTGTTATTTTATTCAAAATGCACCTGTGTCTGTGTGCTGTCCACAAGATGCCACACTCAGAAACTGACCATATTTTTCTGACCATACATTTGCTGATCAGAAGGGGGCAGCAGATACACATTCTCTGAGAGAGGATAAGGGCATGTGAAGAGGTCTACCTGCAAGTATTGAATGCTGCCCCTTTTGTAACTCCATCTGTGTGTGGGTGTGTTATGTGTGCTCTTGTTAAAGCAGTAGTATGCAAGGTTGGAGGCAAATCTGATTTTAAAAAGTTATTTTTATAAAACAGTCACTATATGCTGATAGTAGTGCATGAGACAGGTAATCTGAAAGAAATTATGTGCTTGTGTCCTCCGGTGCTCCTAATGGTGTCTACAAGATTTCACAGATTGGAGGAAAACAACCAATCAGATGTAGTCTTTGAGCAGCCGTAAATCACATGTGAACTCCGACCGAATGGTCTAACCAGGCAGTGTTGATCCAGTATGTATCAATATTCTGTTACTGTAATGCCTATTGCTTCTTCAAATGTTTTCAGACACATATTGTAGTTTACTGTTTAGCTGTAAAATTAGAAAGTTTGCGATCCAGCAGCCGCTTTCCCATCCATCAGTTCATTCTCCTTATCCGGGGCCAGGTCATAGGGACAGCCGGCTGAGCAGGGAATTCCAGACCAGTCCCTCTCCCCAGCAACGTTTTCCAGTTCTTCCTGGGGGACCCTGAGGTGTTCCCAGGCCAGCCAAGATATATAATCTCTCAGGCGTGTTCTGGGTCTACCACAGGGCCTCTTACCCGTTGGATGTGCCCGGAAAAACCTCCAAAGGGAGGCGTCCAGGAAGCATCCAGATCAGATGCTCAAACCATCTAAGCCTTTCGACGTGACGGAGTAGCAGCTCTACTCCAAGCTCCCTCCGGATGTCTGAGCTCCTCACCCTATCTCAAAGACAGAGAAAACTCATTTTGGCTACTTTTACCCACAACCTTAGGGTTGGAACATAGCTGGACCCTTTAATTGAGAGCTTTGCCTTCCGACTCAGCTCCCTCTTCACCGAAATGGTCCGGTACACACAACTGCAGACGCCGCACCAAACTGCCTGTCCATCTCCTGCCTCATATTACCTTCACTTTCTCATTCTACAGATAAACAGTACTCTACAAGATGTCTTTTTTAAACATTTGAGGTGAGAAATAGGCATTACAGTGACAGAATATTAATTCATATTTGATCAGCGCTCCCTTGTTTGTTCATTTGATCGACATTCACAAGTAATTAACAGCTGCCTCCAGTCAGTGAACAGTCAATATTTCTCTGAAATAACCTCTGATTGGTCAAGGTCACCTGTCACAGGCTAGGTTTTTTTAAAGCCTGAAAACAGAGCCATGAGTGGGTGCAGGTGCAAAAGTTGCCCAATGATGCCAAAAACATTCTGCCCACTGCAGCTTTAATCTGGAAAATGTCTAATGAAAACTGGTCCAAGGCTAATCTAAAGTCTAAGTGAAAGACTCAAAGTCCTTCTTTTCCTGAGTTTGATTTTAAAAAATAAAAACAAAACGGCAACCTCGCATACTAACCTGTTGTGTTGCCTCTCCAATTGTCTGGCTTTCCAATAGAGTTGTGCATGTTCACTAACAGATCAGTCTGTCAAAGTTGATAAAGATTAGAACATGTTCAAATGACGGACATTGTGTTACGCAGGATTGTATCAGAGTCACAATGTAAATTTTAAATGGTAAGACTCACAATAATGCATGACTTCCCTCAGAAGCTGCCACAGCCATTGCATTACCTTTCTTTGGTCTTGATGGTCAAAGTCAATGGCAGATACCCCCCTTTTCCTGCCATAGACACAATTTACTCCGCAGTATCGCTGACCACAAGATTTATACAATAATAATTTAAAAAAACAACCACAGTCTTTTCAGTTGGGGCTTGGTCGCTGATCAAAATAAAATAACAACATATAAAATCAGTTTAATTTGAATGTACATACAGATCACACTTTGCATGAGGCCATATTTATATTGTCCTAACCAAATTTTCACAGATATGTAACACTTCACCACGAACATACTTACACCTGTAGACTTAGCTTGGATACAGTGAATATATTATGATGATTAGGTTGGGTCCTCTCATCAGAACACAACAGCGCCATCCTGCCGCCTTACTGTCGCCCCCACCATCGTCATGGAGACCATGTAAGTTAATGTGTGTGTGTATGTGTGTGTGTGTTTCTGCTCAACCCTGGGCACAATAGGCAGACTGACACAGAGTCTGATAGGGGTCATGACCCCTCACAGCAGGAAGCTCAAACTGTGGCTCCTTGCCTTCTCCTGTCCTCCTGGTCAAGGTTTTTGTCTGTGTGTATGTGTCTGTGTCTTACATCTGCATTCGGATGGACATTTTTGTTGCTGTTTTTTCCTGTTTGTGTTGTTTTATCAGGGTTGCTGCACAAGTGTCTCTTTACATGGGTGTCAATGTGTGTATGGAAACGCACACACCCAAATACACAGACAAGCAGGCGCATATGCAACAACACAGAAATATAAATCACAAGACTGTCCCAATACTGAGGCAAGTCATTAGCATGTGTGCACACACACATACATACATATGCTCATGCACATGTGCATGCGCGCACACACACGCGCACACAGTGATGAGTACTGTGGACGTTTTAATGGATGTTTTGGCTAGAGACGATAACTGAAATAAAAGCCTGGAACCATTCACTGCCAAAGGAAAAGGTGATATGACGCTCTGCTGCTTTGAAAACAAATTTTCAATTTAATATCAACAGCCACATGAAATACATGCAACCACATCAGTACACACACACACACACACACACACACACTAGCACACACAGGTCTAGCAGGTTGGAGCTGAGAGTGCACACTGTATGCACGAGTACTTCTCATACTATGCATACTGTACACATATGCCTGTAATATACAAAAGGCTTCCATTTGCATATCCTATGCGTTAATTGTGTCTGCTATAACATAACTATATTAAATGCCTGAGTCATGCGCATGTGTACGTACATTCATTGTCGTATGTGTGTGTTTTTAAGGCTGACCCAACCATGGTGTCCCGGCAGACTCGTCACAAAGTCTGTCACCACCCAGTCACCATGGCGCCCAACTTGGCCGAGACCCGACGGCGGCAGGGAGCACCTTGTCACCATGGTAACACGTCTGGGATGTAACCACCCACCCCCCACTCACCCAAGAAATACGCAGAGAGACAAACACACACCGCCCATATGAAGGCTCTTTCTATAAAGGCAGAAGATATTTCATGTTAAAAATTGTAGCCATTGACTGATATGGTGAGAGGAGGTGAGAGACAGACAAATAAATGTCTCTGAGATAGATAGATGCTCTGATGCCAGGACAACTGATACTGTTTAGCCTTTGTATCATGACAGAAATACATTTTTCTAGTGCTGCCATTTGAAAAGAATATGAAATAAACAGGATTCTTTTTTTTACCCAAAACCCTTGCTTTATGGCTCTTGTATATTTCCCTTTTTCTCGTATTGATTTAACAATTTATTTTTTGCTACTAAGTCAAAATAACATCATGGAGACGTGACAAAGACAAGATCTTACTAAGATAACATGAAACCTAAGCTATCATTGGCCAAGTCTGAACATTGAAAGTTTCACATACATACCAGCGTGCATTGCTGAACAACAACAGAGGAATACCACACTGAGAAGGCTGAGTGTTGTCACAGTGCTGTTACTGGAGATGACTGAGCCTGATGAAGACTCTGCATGTCTCACAGCTCCACTGGTGCTGGTCTGTTACTGATCCTGCACAAAGACCGCAAAGAATTTGGTTGAGATAAGTAAACTAGCACATTGATCCATAGGATCATAGTCACTGCTGCAATCCACTGTGACTGACAAAGTCAAGCTGACTATAGCAACTGTTCCCTGAAGAGGGAAACAACTAACACTCCTCTCAAGCACACAGGGGTGAGTGTTTGATAGTATTAGAGATCATTAAGATCTTTGTACAAGTAGCCTTTTAATCACCTGTCTTAAAGTGATAAATAGGGTTGAAGTGGGGCCGTATGAGGCACTTATCCATAGGTGTATGGTCAGGTGTATTCCTTACAGTAGATGACGGTTGGCGTGCCCCCAGCTTGGAGAAACAGACAGGACTTACCACACAAAAGCAAAGCAATACAGTGCTGTGGATGGCAGAACAACATATTTTAGGGCCCACCTAGACAAATTGATATCCATCTAAATGTATGCTATATTTAGAATATTTTCTCAGTTTTATCATCAGACAGTTGGGAAACTGAACTGAAAGTGAAACTTATCTTTGCTCTCTCCAAAGCCAGCAGGCTTAGATGACAAAAACAGATTCATTTGGAAAATACTCTAAATATAGTTCAATATAATATACACTTAAAGTGATATTGTTTTTTTTTAGGTGAGCCTAAAAAAACCCAATACATTTTCTGCCATCCCCGGCCACAGCACTGTAGTTTTGCTCTGGCCTGTCTGTTTCTCGATGCTGGGGGCGCACCAACCATCTACTGTAAGCAATATGATACAATACATTTATTGTTTGCATTGAAAATCATTTTGCATGCATAGGCAGCTCAATTAGAGGAAAAAAATTCATATACATATTGTTACATAAACAAACAAATAAGACATCAGTTGTACATACAAGATGAAGACAAAACACATCGCAACTAACCATACATAACATTAAAAACTACCTTCTGTCTTCTGGATTTACATCTCCCTAGCAGCACATTGATTATTATTTAGCAACAAGATGGACACCTACTATGGATAGGTACCTCATATAATCCAATTTCAAAACATAATACCTACCAAATATCCCTTTAACCTCACCACATTCAATTTTTCTCTTGTAACAGAACATATCTCAAGCCCACTGTAGTTCATGCATATAATGCATGACTCATGATTAATGCAAATACTGCTTTATTACATGAACATCAATTTATGTTTCTGAAGACATAGTTAACTATAATTTATTTACATGTCACCACTAAATACTAGTGTAAGATCAACCAATATGATTTTACTTTTGGTGCACAAAGCTGTCCAAAGGGACTTTAGTCTGTTGAGCAGAGAATCTGTGGCCTGCAGCAATCTACCGTACATATACAGTAGTTGATAGAAGCAGCACCATTTCCTTGGACTGGCTCCATAATTTGCACACTTCCATGTAAAAAATTCTCAAGTCGTTTTCGATAACTTATCAGACACTCATTTGACTTCTTTTGTGCTGCTTTTGTTTAGTCATCACTCATGTGACCCCTCTCTCTCTCTGCAGGCCAAGAGAAACAGCAGCAGGGGAGAATTCCCATGTAGCTGGAGGTGATGCTGCGAAGCGCCGAGACAACCCACCAATCACAGAGAGACAATGACGGATCCTCCTGGCTGCTTTACAGAACATCAGTCAAACTGCGCTTTGTTAGTGCAGCATTCCTCTGCATTGTCCTCCTGTTTACTCTCCTTTAATCAAACAATGCCCAGTTCATCTATATCATAAATGTCTTTCATGCATTCATATTTTGATGCCACTCATTTGTTTTAGCATGATAGCATCCTTAGCTATGATTCTGGATTTATTATTATTATTATTATTATTATTATTTACAATCATGGCTGAAAAGAAATAACTTTGTTTAACTAAAAGGTTGCCCTTTGTTATCCACTCTTTTCTATGGCAGCAGAGATCAGCGGCTGCAGTCGACTTTGTTGGGTCTGTCACATTATCACAGTGTTTTAATTAAACTGAAGGAGACGTGCAGAAAGACAGGCGGACAAAGACCGATCCCCAGGCTGCCCAACACAACGTCGTTCAGACAGAGCTTTGTTGGCGCTGCATGCCTCTGTATTGTCTTCCTGTCTACGATTGTTTGAATCAAATGATGCCAGTTATGTCTGTGTCATTTAACGTATAACACTGATTCATTATTATATATATTCATTATTTTTATATATATATATATATATATATATATATATATATATATATATATATATATATATATATATATAAAATCAACAGTGCCAGGCAGTGGGCGTCCTGAATTGCTTTCACTTCAATTGTTAGCACCAGCTGTTAGCGTTTCACATTGTTTTCTATCCAGTTTAGGTTGGTCTTGGTCTGTCTTGGTGTAGACAAATGTGAAGTCAGTGGCTACTTTAAATTTTACTGATGGTCTATAACAAAATTTAATTTGTGTTTTGAGTGTTTCAAATGTGAATTGGAAGCTCAGACAAATATATTGAAAGATCTGGCTTTGATCACTGCAGTGGGTGTGTGTGTGTCTTTTCACATAATTTTACAGCTGTTTTGTTGTTCAACAATGCCAAATGATTATTTTTCTAGTCTAGATAGTCTTTCTTTTGGTGTTTGGAGTGTCTTTGGCTGACTTCTAATTCTGCTCCCACGACCCCAAAAGCTCCTCCATCTGGGATTCCACTGAGCAAAGTTGTCTGGAGTCACATTTGCTTGCACTATTATATCTGACACCCATTTGAGAGACATGTAAAGCTTAATAACTGCATATGCACAATAACATGCATTTATTTTGGGGCTGTCAAAGTTACAAATGAGTTTTAACATCACCAATTTCTTTAAAGCATAAATGCAATTTTTAAGTAGTGGGCTCAGTTTTAAACCTATGAAGATACTGATGATATGAAATTTCAAAAACTAAGGAATCCATTGGTACCATCCATGACATGCTAGCTTGTTGTGAAGGTGCCTAAATAACGCTCCAAAATTAATGCAACATTTTTGTGAGGGAAAACTGGCATGACTATTTTCAAAGGGGTCTTTTGACCTCTGATCTCAAGATATGTGAATGAAAATGGGTTCTATGGGTACCCACAACACTCCCCTTTACAGAAATGACTACTTTATGATACGCATGCAGTTTGGGGCAAGTCATAGTCAAGTCAGCACACCAACACTCAGCTGTTGTTGCCTGTTGGGCTTGAGTTTACCATGTTATGATTTGAGCATATTTTTTATGCTAAAATACAGTACCTGTGAGGGTATCTGGACAATATTTACCTCCGCCAAGGAGGTTATGTTTTTGCTGGCGTCTGTTTGTCTGTGTTCAAGATAACTCAAAAACTTATGGATGGATTTTGATGAAATTTTCAGGGTGTGTCGAAAATGTGAAAAGGAAGAACTGATTTAATTTTGGGGGTGATCCGGATTCTGGATCACTTTGAATTTTTCATTAACATTGGGGTAAATGGGACCCAAAAATTGTTCCTCAATATCTCTGGTAATTGTTGCCCAAAGCTCATGAAATTTGACTCAGGGATTTACAATATGTCTTTCTATCAAATCCCAAAGGCTGATCCAGATCTGATCCAGATGGCGGATTTTATAGCAATTTATATAAAAAATGGGGGTACTCTTACATTTTGGCCTACTGTGCATTTAATATTAGAGGTAGAGATTTCTAACAAGCGGCATCGTGTAGCTGAGACAATTCAGCATCTGAAGTATGTCAACGAATTTGATCTAGCTTTAATACTTGAGGAGATAGATCCAGAAGAAACCGCCAGGAGGGAAACTATGGTGCTTGGCAGAGGTCTGCGCTCTCAGAGTGCTTTTCTAGTTGTCATTGTTATTGGATTTCCAATAATAATTATATACATACATTTGAAGAAAGCAAGCATATTTGTCCACTCCCATGTTGATAAGAGCATTAAATACTTGAAAATATCCCTTTACGGTACATTTTGTACAGGTAGAAAATGTGGATTAATTGTGATTAACTATGGACAATCATGCGATTAATAGCTATTAAATATTTTAATCGAATGAAGCCCGAATTTATTTATGTAGCAGCATTTTGAACTGATTTACAAAGTTGCCGTATCTGAAGAGAGGAGACGAGGGGTTAGACAGGAAGAGAATGAAAAACTCGTTTAGCTTTTCTTGTCGCTGGCAGACTAGCTGAGACAACTGTGATGGTGTGTGTGTGTTTCTGTGTGTGTGTCGCGGTGTCTCTATTCTGTAAGCCTGCAGGGAGGTTGAGACGCCCGAGATGGGAATGTCAGCACAGGACCAGCAACCCTGCTGGTGGACACCAGTTGGGGGTCTGTCTCCTCTGGGACGCCTCTGCATCAAATGTGTGTGTTTGATATGGCGTGTGAGTAAGTATAATGTGTGTGTGTGTTTTGACTTTATGCGTGTATATCATAAATATGTGCATGTCTCAGTGAATGTTAGGAGCCAGTGTCTGGGCCTTTTTCGGGGGGAAGGGAGGTTAGCGTGGTGACAGCGTCAGCTGTGTTGAATTGTGGGAGAAAAAGAGCTGACGCGACGGGAGTTGATGTCTGACATGACCCCTCTCAGCGGGCGCACCGCGGGGAGCTGGGAGCTGCCGCTGACTGAGTGTGTTCGGTGTGTGTGTGTGTGTGTGTGTGTGTGTGTGTGTGGAAGTGGGAAAGTGGAGGAGTTAGAAAGTGAGCAACAAGAAAAGTAAACAGGAATCTTGATGGTATTAAAATGAACTTTTCTTTCACATTTTCTTTTCAAATCTTGATTTCTCTGACTTTCTGTCACTCTCTCTGTGAAACACCACCTTGATGGACGTGATTCTGCTGCGTAACCCAATATTCTCCGGCCCTTTACCTCCTCCGCTTTCCATTTTCTCTCCCTCCATATCATATACCTCTTCTTGACCTTCTCACTCTTTGTTGGTGTCCCTCCTTCCCTCTTCTCTCCTCTCCTGAAGGTGCTTTCAGGTTGGTAAAGCGATCTACAGGGCGCTATGCTGCTGCTTGTTATGCTCGCCATTCTCCCTCTCTTTTACCCCTTTTTACACAGTCTCATCTCTCTTTGCATCATTCTTCTATCCTCATTATCTTCCACATGTCTAGTCCAGCACACACACCTACGTCCCTTTCTATTCACTGTCTCTCCACTGCTTTGCCATCAGTCTCTGATAAGTGCCCACAAAGCCCCCACTGTCTAGTGTGACCCTCTATTCTTCCCCTATCCCCTCTCTTTCTCTCTCTCCGTCCTGGAGCAGCCAAGCGTGAGGTAAAGAGGAGGGGGCCGTTTATCTTGTGCACACACCCCAACTTGTTTTACCGTCACCCCGTCTCTGTTTCTACCTATCATACTTTGTGTTTCCTGTTTCGTTTCCTTGTGTTTTTTCAACTTTCATGTTGTTTTCTTTTTCTTCTTCTTCATCTAACTTTCCTCTTTCGTTCGCAGGGAGACCCCCCCCCCCCCCCCCCGCGCTCTCACAATGGACGCTGCTGCTTTTAATGTGGGACAATGGGACAGATCTGAAAGGTTAGCCAGCCCCTTGCACTGTATCCCCGTGCACTCTCCTCCCTCCACTGATCCTTCTCTTTCTTCCCACTGCCACCTACACCTGCCTTTCCTCTCCACCCAACTCCAGGATGCTTTAATCTAAAAGCTCTATTTCTCTTTTAGTCGCATTAACATGTTAATTAAACTAAAAAAGGTGTAATCGAGTTATTTGTGTACATTGTCTGATCTTTTTCTGTGCATTTTATGGTGATAGCGATAGTGGAAAGGGAGAGGAAATGTGCTGAAAGAGAGTCGGGGAATGATATTAAGCTAAATTATTCTCTCTCTCTCTCTCTCTCTCTCCACTTCCAAGTCATTCCTTGTTTTCTCCCCCTCCCTTCCAGCCCCCATCCACTCCTGTCAATCAGCAACTCAGTCAGTCAGTCTGCCAACCATCACTCTGAAAGTCTGAGGAGTACTAATGGGTCTTGTTAGCCACTTAACTGCCTACTCTGCTCTCTCTAGTATGAATAGAATAACCCTAATGGTGCTTGTTTGCCACTCCACTGCTCTCCCTTATCCTCCCATGGCTTTATCATTGCTGATCAGTGTACCTGGAGATAAGTCTCTGTGGGAGTGTGCAGTATCCTCTTCCTTGAGCTTTTATCAGTCCTGATCAGTGTACCCGGAGTTCTCTCTTAGGGACCCCGTCTGAGAAGGTCATGTTTTCATTTGCTCCAACCGGCTCGCTGAGCGATAAGACAATTTGTTAGGTGGAAATCAGAGAGGCCTTTTCTTGGATGTCTGGGGGAGACAGATGGAGGAAGGAGATGGAGAGGTGGAGAAGGAGAAGAAGTAACATGAGGTGAAAAGAGGTATAGCATGTCCAGAGAAAGGTAGATGATTCTATCACTGCCAGCAGGAAATATTGAGATCAACAGTTGAGGCCATTGTCTTTTCAGACCAAAACAAAAGACAAAACTGAAAGCAATAGATTTAAGCCACTACATTTAGCATGCCGGGCTAGCTTATTCACAGTACTTACTATAGTGGTAAATACAACTTCAGGAGCAAGTGTTAGCATATTATTAGCCTCATCATTTTTATATTGTGGGGTTACAAGTTAAGTTGTAGAAAATCATTATAAGGACTGACAGATCCACTGTGGGAGCTGCTGTGACACTGGCCCCAGAGGCTTGTCAAACACATTCACCCTGAAGCCTATTCTATTATAAAACTGAAACCTAATGTTTGAAAATACCAACAGCGCAATTACTGAAAGGACCAGAGTGTAACATTTAGAGGTATATATAGGCAGAAATGGAATAGAATATTAATAAGTATGTGTTATTAGTGTATAATCACCTGAAAATAAGTATTATTGTGTTTTTGTTACCTGAGAATGAGCCCTTCACATAGGGAGGGTGTCCTTTTCACAGAGTCCGCCATGTTGCACCGCCATGTTTCTACAGTAGAAAGGACAAACCTTTTCCTGTCGGACTTTCCACTGGCTCTGCTCCAGATGACTTACGCTACTCTTACAACAACACCTCTAGCGAGGGCGATTCGTGTTTTCACGTTGGCCACCTTAGTTCTCCTACACGCTTGGCACACGAGAGAGGCTTCAGTTGGTTGCAATCCCAACCTCACCTCTAGATGCTGTCAGATCGGACACGCTGGACCTTTACAGCATTAATCTCACAAAACCTTTATGTAGCTTGTCCAAGTAACTTGCATGCTTGCAGTTTAAATTGCAGAATTAATTAAAGCTGCTTGTTTTGCGCAACATCAGTTCGACTTCACTGTTTGCCATTTTTAACCTCTACTGCAAACATTGTAGTAACCATTTTACACATCTTATCAGATTGAGTACCTGAATCTAGCAGCCTGTGATGAAAGTCTTATGTTTTAATGGGGGATTATTACCCCACATTAAACACAATGTTTATGTGTGAAAGTGGTATCACTTAATTACTTACCAAAGAGCTGAAGATGTGAACTTTCAGCAGGACAGGAGCCATGTTTCACTTTGACCAGGATCTCTGCAGAATGGTGCTCCCTGCGACAGGACAAGAAGAAAAACTATTAGAAATATCCTCCTGCAGTTACTGTCAGCTGCAGGGGCCAGATGAGTGTTTTAACACAGGGGTGAACAGGCATATCTTGCAACAAAACAACACAAATCACTACATTATTCCCTGTGATTTCTGATGTTTTTGAAGAGAGGTGAAACCAATAAAGCTTGTGTAAAGAAGTGTTACTTTTCAAGTGGTTACTTCTGGACCTCCTCATCAGAATTCACTCCCTCAGGTTTCCCACTCCGGCCCTCGCTAATCCAATCACCTCCACTGCAGACTCACACAAAGCCTCCAATAGTCCAGCCACGGCCCCTTAATCGACATGTTATTGCCCACAATCACATTTACAGCACAGAGGCAAATCTGCACAGATGCGATTGTGTCGGCTGCTAATCCAATAACAGCCCGCTCACTTCTCTTTTACTCGGCATCTTTCATCTTCAAAAACAAGATGACAGTGTTTTAATTTTCATTACTCTCCATCAATTTAGCTCACGGTGTGTAGTGGAGTTTATGGAGCGGGACACATGTAGGTGCTGGTTATTGTACAAGCTGTTATTTGTCTCCTGTGGGAAAATGAAGAGCAGGGTTTTTGGTTTAGATGTGATTAAAATAGGAGCTTTCTGTTATTGTTTATTCACACAGGCCATGTCTATTGGATCATACTGGTAAGATTTGTTCTAGCCTGGCGGTTTGGTGCTGATAATTTGGCTTCGATAATTGATGTCAGTCGGTGGGGTCAGCGTACAATAAGTGTTTTTCAGAAGTTCAGTTGTGGTTGGAAAGATAACCGGCCTTTTGTACCCTGGGGAAGGAAACAGGGCAACAAATAGTGAGGGATATTAAAAGTATTTTGAAGGAAGCTATAGGAAATCAAAGCATGAAATTGATCATTTCCATTTAAACAAAGAAAATCTATGTAGACAGTGCTAACCAGGCACAGAACGAACAGACAGAACATCTGGTCTCTGTAGGTGAAGGGTCTTTTTAATATGTGATCTTCTGTGCTATTGACAGTAGTAATATTCAGAAATGTCTCCTCCCTCGTCAACACCCTCAACTTTGTTTGCTTTAATTCGTTGAAGCTGCTTATGGCAATCAATCCTGTAAGACTGACAAGACACAAACACAAAAGCTGACTTACCAACATGGCAGCGTGTTACACTGTCTGCCCCCTGCCTCCAACGTCTGACAGAAAAGGACCCGAGCCAGGGGTGTCCATTGTCCTACCTGCTTGATTACTTGATCTCCCAGGGGTCCTGCCCCTCTCCGTCTCCACTCATCACCACACACACACACACACACACACACACACACACACACACACAGAGTTCTTTAAGAAGAAGAAGAAGAAGAAGATATTCCTTCATTTGTCCCGCAATGGGGAAATTCAATTTTTACACTCTGTTGTTTTTTTTACTTATACACAGTACATGCAGACCCGAGACACACACATGCACATATACATGCAACAATGGAGAGATGTCAGAGTGATGGGGCTGCTCCTGACAAGCGCCCCGAGCAGTTGGGGGTTTGGTGCCTTGCTCAGGGGCACCTCGGCAGTGCCCAAGAGGTAAACTGGCACCTCTCCAGCTACCAGTTCACACTCAGTTCTTGGTCATGTCGGGACTTGAACCGGTGACCCTCCGGTTCCCAAGCCAACTCCCTACAGACTGAGCTACTGCCGCCCCCAGATCTCTTTAACACACTTATACATTGAAATGTGTGATTTCTCTACAGAAATATGAAGCACATAGCTCTACTTGTATGGGTACAAATTTCTCAACTTACCGGTACTGATGATAACCGTGACATTTAAAAAATGAAATACTTATATCTTGTTAATAATACACACATGCAGTTGTGCAAGTAAAAGTACTAATACCAAAGTATTGAAATACTCTGTAACAAGTCAAAGTCCTCCATTCAAAATCAAATCAAAATATACTTAAAGTATCACAAGTAAAAGTACTTATTATTATGCAGAATGGTCCATGTCAGAATAATATATATTATTGGATAATAATAATTGATGTATTACTCAATACATCATATTAATATTACAGCTGAATATGGTCATTTTAGATAATGAACTGTAGGGCAACTTAATCTTCAGTAATGTATCATTATTGATTAAGATTATTAATACAAAGTACCTAATACTGTCAAATAAATGCAGTGCAGTAAAAAGTACAATACTCCCCTCTGAGATGTAGTGGAGTAGAAGTATAAAGTAGCAATAAATGGACTCACGTAAAGTACCTCATATTTGTACTTAAGTACAGTACTTGAGCGAATGTTTTTAGCTACATTACATTATTGCAAACATGATAATATGGCGAAAAATAATACAGCTCCTCTTAAATCATTTTATGTAGTGTTATGGTTACAGACTCCCTGTCCTCCTCCCTACTCTCATATTTTGAGTAGAGGTCGACTGATTATTTGACATTTTTTTCATAATCGTCATCGGCCGATATCTGAGCATATTAAGTTGATTATCAAGCAGGTGCATCTGCAGGCAGCCCAGTGTTGTTGTTGCTGTAGATCAGGTGTGACTCCGCCCCCTTGTGTCAATCAAACTGCCGTTCTACCAGCAGACCTCAGCAGTGTTGCCAACTTAGCAACTTTGTCGCTATATTTAGCGACATTTCAGACCCCTCTAGCAACTCATTTTCAAAAAAATGACTAGCAACAAATCTAGCAACTTTTTCTGGCATTATCGGAGACTTTTGGAGACTGACGTCAAAGCAGATAGCATTTTTACTCCTCTCAACGAGCAGTGGGTGCTGCCGTGGATCCCTCCAACACCCCAAAGCACTCACAGGTGGCCCAGTCCTCGTCGCGCAGCAGTCAGAGCAGGAGATGTTCATCCCTCTGCGTCCAGACTGCAAATGAATCACGTCTGCACAAAACCGCCGCTGGCTGAATGTAAATGTAAAATTTTCTTTGTCTTAAATAAATCACTGCACTAAAATCTTCAGTACATTTCACTCACGCAGACTCAGTCCCTGACTCACCTCGTCCACTGTGTGTTTGCCTCTCTGTGACATTAGCACAGCATAACTGTGGATACCTTTAAGGAGTGTAGGTAAGCAGCGTCTAGCTGGCTAGCTCGTCACATCTCAGACTAAACTGTAGACATAAAAATACAGAGAGGAGTGTGAATCAAACCCTGAATTAAAACAAAACCCTAAGTAACTCCACTCCTCTGCATCTGTGATAAATGCTGCCAAGTGCACTAAAACTTTATTTTTTCATCCAAAAGTTTATTTGACAAAGTTTAGTTTTTTGATTACTTGTTTCAATTTGGATATTTAGTTTATACATTATTTTTATTTTGAGAAAGTTTGTGTATCATTTGTTATTATTAAGCTGTTGTATTTTATCAGATAAAATACAACCCCCAAAAATCAGCATTATATATTAGCAATCGGCTGTCCTGATTCTGCGGAAAAAATCTGCATCGGCCATAAAAAACCCATATCGGTTGACCTCTAATTTTAAGTGTAAATAATTTGCCAAAAAAGAGACAAAATGTACAATGTCCCTCAAATTCCCTACAGATATCATGATACTATCATCGAATTGTTCAATAATGTCATCAGGTTTTGGTCATGATAATCGTGACATTGTGAGAGTCCTATACAGTATCTTTATAATGAGTTGCTAAAAGTTGTTGTTATTGTAATCAGTGCTAATTATCTCCACACTGTGCAGTGTAGAGATACAAACAACATATGGAAACGTACTGAGAACTTTAAGTAACACTAGGATTTCCCGTTTTAGCCTGCAAAGTGTGTGTGTGTGTGCGCAATACTCACAAACGTACACTTCCTTGTTCAGCAGAGTGGTTAGTCAGGTGGCCAATGGAGCACCCTTGGAAGGACATGGCTGGACCTCTCCACTCTCTGGGGGAGGAATGTGTGTGTTTGTGACCCAACCCCAGGTCTCCGGGTCAGAGTTCCTGACACATGCACACACACCCAACGGGGCGACGAAATAATTAACTCTGACTGTGATTGACAGACAGTTCATCACACTGACACTCACACAGGGGGCATTACTTTCCCATAAACCGCAGAGTAGACGAGACAGATGACCTGTGTACTTCTTTGTGTCTCTCACAGTTAAAAATAAAGAGAAACATTTCAAAGACAGTAAAACAATTCTAATGATAATGCAAATCAGCATTCTCATAGGAAGATAAATTTCAAATCTACAAACAAGAAAACAAAAAGATTTTTCGTCCATAAATGTGTGATTACTAGCAAAATCTTTTCTGGTCACATGTTAATCTTACAGTACATGTTGTGCAAAAAGCATTTTTCTTGTGATGCTTTCCTACCATAACAGAGTCACATTGATGTAAATAAACAATGCATGCGTTGTGCAGGCATATGACTATGAGTAATCGCTTGCATTTTTGGCCTTTGTGTGTTAATCTCCAAATTCTCATATTACATAGAAAGCAATGGGATGACTCAAAACCTCATCATCACCCTGTTATACAAATGTCACATGCAGTCACTGACTCATAGGTATTTATTTTCATCTGATTCACTGATTCAGATTATTTTCTTGTCAAACTGTCACGTTTGATATAAGTTCCTGCTAAATTCTGTATTATCCATTTCTAAAAAGGTGAATTACAAGTTGACCAAACTCCATGCCGTCTGCGTATGATCTAATTCTCTTTCCCACTGCATTCAGATTATGGCAAGAAAATGACATTATTCAAAACCTGAAGTGGGGGAAAGAGCGAATGAAAGTGGCTTAAAGAGAATGAAATAAGAGAGAGGAAAAGAGTATCTTGTTCTTGGAGGTACTGTAACACAGACAGCTCTGTTTCAGATAGCATGTTCACCTTTGAAGGGTGCACTTAAAAGTGTGGGTGTGTGTGGGGTGGAGAGGAGGCGGTAAAAGCGGGCCTGGGTGGGTGGACAGGGGGGTAACCTGTGGATTGAAATGGTGTGCCTCCCCCTGCCCGCCCTCCATCCCCTTGATTCTGAGAGGCCGTTTTTCTCTACGGCCACAAAGGGAGAGGGCTCGGATTGCGCCGGCACATTCACCGGCCCACTTTGTTTTCAAATGGTTTTGTTTAGTTGTGACACTGTAGACACCCAACACCTTCCAAGAATCCGAACTCTGCTGTGGGGGAGTACAGAGGGCAGGTGGGTGGTGTGCAGGCGTGAGGGGTGAGGAGGGCTGACGAGGTATGAAGGGACCAGAGAGGAAGAGGAAATTTTGGGGGTTGGAATTTGTTTTATGGGATTCAGCTATAGCATCATCTCTCTGTCTTCCTCTCTCTTCATCCTGACTCCGTCATTAGATAAAGTATGTTTTATCTTTTGCCACCCTCTCTTGTTCTGCCCCACCCTGTTCCATAGGGCTCTCTCCCCTGCCCTCTCCTCCAGCACTGCCTCGTGCCTCAAGGCATTCACGCTGTTTAATCTTTTCCACCTCCGAGTGTTTAAGCAGCTTAACACAACAGGATCTGCACTGCTCAGCCGAGAGCATAGGCTGATGCTTGACAGCAAATACAGGACTAATGCTGGGCTTAGCCCTCACTTTTACACGGCATTTTCTGTCTACCTATTGATGTGTGTGATACCTCTATATATATATATATATATAATGCATGTGCATGAATGAATGCACACTCACATCTCGACACACATGTGCGGCAAATAATAGAGTGCTGCAGAAATGAGTCCAAAAACCCAGAAATGAGTTAGAATTTTTGCACTTCTGTTTCCCTTATCTGGAAGTCAATGGGTTTTTAGTTAGATGCCTGAAATAAAGTCTGTGTTTAACACAAGCTAAGAGATTTTAACGTTTTGTTCCATGACCCATATTGTTCCAATAAATACCCCACTCATGAATTTTTAAGCTTTTACATACAGCTAACAAGTGGCTAAAAGAGACTACTAAACATCATCACGCAGACTCATCTGCCTTTACACCGCTATTGTGTATACTAGTGCTCATGCCATCATGGTGTAGTATGTTTATAGCTTATTGTTGGCTTAATGTTTCTGTCGATTCCATTCACGCTTCAAAAATCATAAAAGTGGTGTTTGTGAGGATTATCTTGCTGAACAAAGTATAAACATCATAAACATTTATTTTGCAGTTTATTTTTTGCAATAATCCAAAACCCAATGGAAAACCTGTGCAACGTTAACTTCCTGGTTGGCCTACAAACATATCATCCCTGCATCACACTATTGTAAACCACATCTCCTCCAAGAAAAACTATGGTGTTATCAACTTTACCAAATTAATCAAATACTTTGTTTGGTTGCTTTCAAATGGAGTCAAATCAAGGAGGAGGTATTTCCTTTTTCAGACTTTTTTTTTGGGGCATTTTATGCTATTATATAGTCACAGTATAGACATGACAGGAAATAAGGGAGAGAGATATATGACAAGCCCAGCGTCCAGGCCATAGGGACGACCCCCTGTGACTATTACAACTAAATGCATTCAGTAGTATTTATTAAAATACATAAAAGTCTTGTTTTTACAAGTCTGCATTTGATTTATAAACAATGCTCAAAAATAATGTATTTTCAAAATGTACCTTCCCAAAAGTGACATAAAATTAGGTCATAATTCAGTTGCTTACAGTGTGCATTATTATTCTAACTCTACTCCGACCTTGAAAAAAAGATGAAACTGTTCTTTTTTAGGTATCATCTAGGATGAGAGCTTTTTTGAAACAGTTTCTTCCGACTTTAAATTTGTGAAATACAAACTAGTTTTTAGAGATGCAAAGGTTGTGATGATTTATATTCTATAATCTCCTCGTTATTTAAATGGGAAAGTTCTTTCCATATGTAGCCATGCACAGAGATAGCCTTTGTAAATGCTTCTTGACATGCTTGACAAGGCAGCAGTACCTGAGCTCACAGGGGCCATGGAGTCAATTGCTACACATAAGGCAGTGCTTTGAAGGGCAGGGGTGTGTACCGTGGTGGGCTGTGGGTGGCACACACACACACACACACACACACACACACACACACACACACACACACACACACACACAGAAAATCCAATTTACAACCACACACACCACATCCCAAAGGACACATCGTGCAGCGGCCGGCTGCGAATCCGACCTCGCCAAACATCATCCAGCTAGAGGCAGCTGAGTTCACCTGCCATGCTAGTCACTCTTTGATAGGATAAAAAAAGAGCGCATGGATGTTGAGTAAGTGTGAGTGTGGGTGAGCCAGAATGAAAGGCAGCAAGAAGGGAAAAGAACTAAAAAGACAGAGAGAGTGTGTGTCTGGGAGAAAACGAATGGATATAGAGACACAGAAAGAGAGTAAGGGAAAGACTATCTGCTGCATTAACCTTCCACTCCACAGTGCCAGTATAGAGTCTTTTCTGCACTCCTCTTTCAGCAGGGAGGACCCAGGGGATGGTAATGCTAAGCCCCACTCCATTCTTCCCCCAGAAACTTTGATTTCCTATTAGGTTCCTCCTGATGGAGACCGATGGGGAAAAGAGGGGAGGAGAGGAAGGCAGGGAAGGACGGACACCGAAATGGAGGAAAAAAAAAGTGAAAAGTGGCCAAAAGTAGAACAAAAAAGGAGGAGAAGAGTAGAAGAGGGCGGCAAAAACAGAAACAGATGCAACAAGTGCAGGGGGGAGGAAGAGGGAGAAGAGTAAAGATGAATGGGAGGGCTGGCCACACATCACATGCAGCATGTCCGCTGTGGGACACTGGCTGTCCCTGTCCTGGGTACCGAGGGCATTGTTTACACTCAGCCCATTTAGTGCTGACCTTTCCTAGCTGGCAGACATACAGACTGAGAGGTAGAAAGGCACACTGGGTAGCAGACAGGTTGGTATGCAGACAGACAGGTGAGAGACAGTATGACAGGTTTGTAGGGATGCAGATAGATAAGTAGGCCGGCAGAACAACAAAGTATGTAAAGAGGCAGAAAAGTCAGAATGGGCGTGCAGACTGCGCTGGCAAAGTAAGTCAAGTAAAACTGTGTGGTGGGCCTGTGGAGCGCGGCTGCGTGCACAACCAGGTGATCAATGTGATTAATGGGAAAATGTGGTGTCTCGCTCTCATGAAATTATCACGACATGAGACATGAATTCCCCTTCCCTCTCACATACTCTGTAGATCTCTCTCAGTCTCAGTTCAACAGCTAACTAGCTAGCGAGCCACATCTACCGGCATCATAACAGGAGGGAAGTGGTAAAGTAGAAAAGCCCACCTCTTGCTTGATTTGATTGGCTGCCTGGACAAAGCGTGACACTGACGAGCAGCGTGACTCCGCACCTGGTGCTGGAAATATTTTAACTTTCAAACCTTTGAAAAACACAACATGCAGCGTAAGAGAGGAGAGCACAGTAGGTGTGCTGTACCACAGGAAAATAATGGTTTTGTTAGTGAAGCGTTTCTGGCAGCGGGTTTCGACGTGATCAGCCCCTAATGGTACAGGTCCACCAAAGGCACTCGGCACCTGACTGGACAAACTCTTTGCCTCGTGTGCTGCTGCTTCCAGCTTTCAAACCAGAAACAACATGACGGCTCATTTGGAAACTTTCTTCTGTCTTTATTTTGGATCAACAACAGTTAGTTTAAAAGTTTCTCTGGAGTTTCCCGAGTCATGTCGGACAACCCTGATTTGCATAAAGTAGACTTTAGCGGGCGATGTGACGGTGTGTCTCTCAAATTGCACACCACGCTACCAGAATGCATTGCATGGCTGCTTACATAGACAATGAATGGGAAGCATAGAAAGAAAGAAACCATAAAGCATGATTTATGCTTGCTGAGTGCCCATGCGGCCAGAATGACGTCACACCATCAGACATGACCCTTCGCTGGGGTTTTGTGCAGCTGGTTTTTGCCTGTCCGTGCACATCCAACTACGCAGATGGGTGAAGCAAATTGATAAGTTCAAGGAACTTTGAGTGTCTGTTTGCTGTGAGGAGAAACCTGCATGAAGTCTAAAAAATCTAAATGTTTCCTCATCACAATTCCACATCACTTCATGTCTTCCCTGAGGAAAACATAACCAAAGCTCAAGGCTGGAGATATTCAACATTGTTCGTATTGTTGGTCTTTTCATTGGACTTGTTGATAATAAGAAATATACAGACTATCAACAAACTTCTCCTTTCACACAGAGCAGCAGACAGGCAGACAGGAAAGTGGACTTCTGTACAGAAGGTTAATAGTCCTTATCCCAATGACAACCTCAATAACCAACATCTCTGCTCTTAGCGTGAGCATCCATAGTGGTTTTAGCTTGAACCAAGGCTAGGATTGCACAGAAGCACTGAAAAGACCCATATTATTATCACAATTAGATGGGACACACATATGTGTCACAGTACATGACCTCCCATGAGGGCAATGTAGGAACAATACTCTTCGCTATACAAGGAGCACAAGTTCAACCGATCTCTATTGTCCTCTCACTTCTCTTATAGATTTTGCGTAGATGACCCCATTATGAAGAAAAGTGTCGAGTTTTTTTCTGGAAGACAGCAGGACGTATGATAGCTATAGGTGGACACATGGCATATCAAGGAACTTTCTTTTGGGGTGGGGGGTTAAAAAAATATCAGAAAATTAGCTAATAGACGAACACAGCAATTTCTACAAGCAACTGATGATTATCAAAATTACAACAGCTACTTGCTAAGAGTTATAAATCGCTAGCCAAAGCATCTTCCAGAACAGGCCCTGTCAACGACAACATTTATCTGTGTTTTTATGATAAGTAGTTCCCATGTCATGTGTGGGAAAGAGGGATGGGATAGATATTAAAGTTGAGTAGGCGAGACAGAGAGATATGGAGACAGAGACATACAGAGAGAGACAAAAGGGAGCGGGAGAGAGGTAGTCAGAGGGAGAATGATTGATTGATGTGGTCAGTGAGGCGTCACTGATCTCCAGGGGAGCCCCCTCTAAAGAAGAGGATGTGGATTGGCCTTAATGGTGTGAAAACAGGCAGACTGCAGCACTAATCTGGGAGGAGGAGGAAGATAAGGACAGCCAAATCAGCTACAAACAAACAAGAGTCAATGAGCTCGGAAATTTCTCGCATTAGCAATGACTCTACTAGTACCTTTAACCCTATTGGTAATTTATTCTATTTCATGTTTTTTAGTTCAAAGCTTCTATTCTGGGGGCTGGAAGAGGTATGGCATCTAAAAACCCACACATTTATTTTCATAGAAAAAAAGACTTACGCATTTTTATGATGACGATACAAGAATTAATGCAATAAAGGAACACAATTAGTTTGGAAATTGAAAGAGGAAAGGAAAATGTCTGACTAAAAGAAATAGTGTAACAGGTGGAAGATGAGCCGATCTCACAGTGAGCCAAACGACCATTGTTTATGTGTTTGTGTTACCCTGCAGAGAGGCTTGCTAATCCATTACAGCAAAAGGAAATGTCTAGCTATATTAGCTGTGTTATCCTGCTGGGATCTTGTGTCTCAGTAAGGGTCCTTTACTCTTAAAGATGCCTCCAGGCATTACCAACCAACAGACAACAAATACACTGAGAAATGATAGAGTTAAGACCATCGAAAGGGACTTTTTCTAGCTCTCTGTAAAGGCTTACGGTTTAATGTAAAAACAGCTCTATAATGAATAGTGATGCACTGATTTGGAGATGTTGTCACTGAATTACATATAATTACATTTTTTTAAGCAGCTCATGATGAAAACAAACTGTGTCAGTACGTAGGTGAGAGTAGGTATTTAAGCTATTTTTGTGACTTTGAGGTCACTGTTACGTTTCCTGTCTAGTTGAAAAGATCCGCGTTAATCCAATTCCTTCACTGCGGGAAGTAGTGTGCTCTTGTTTTAATCTAGCAGGGGGCTTGTTGTTTCTGAACGTGCCCTGCAGCTATTGTTGTGCGTAAAGAGACCACTCGAGGAATACATGATAGCCCTGCTCCTCTGTGTGAGGTTGGGTGGGCTTTTCCTCCAGACTCAGAGGCCCTCTGGTTACTGAGGGCACTGACACACGGGCAGCACATTATTTCTTAGTTAACCCTAATACATGGTATACGTGCAATATCATTTCAAAAAGGCTGGATTATAGTTGTGACAGTGGGAGCAGCAGAATTTAACAAGATAAACACCTGTTTACAGGTACAGTGTGTAGGATTGCAGACTGCAACCAACTAAGTATCCCTCCGCTAACTCTTCCCTTTCCAAAACTGCGGGAACGTGAGTCGCGAGTATAAAACTGTGGTAATGTCATCCTTAAAATAATAACAGTACTTTAGGAGCAATGGAAGTCAGATACCAGCTGGCGGTATCACAGTATTGCGCTCTGGGGCTCACGTTAAAATGGTTTCACAGCAACTAAGGAACTATGGAGGCCATAAGGTAAACATGAAAGGCTCTTTCTAGAGCCAGTGTTTGGTTTGTCTGTTCTGGGCTACTGCAGAAACATGGCGGAGCAAATGGTGGGCTCCATGAAAAGGACCTGGTCCCTATATACATATTAAGGGCTCATTAAAAGCTAATGAAAACACAATGCTTCTTAGTTTCAGGTGATTAAACACTAATGAAAACATAGATATCAATATTATATTCAATTTCTGCTAATAGAGCCCCAAAAATATTACACACTGTTCCTTGAACAGATTTGTTTACGCACTTAAGGTTTATGTTTGCTATATTTAATTAAATGATTTAAGTAATCAATACTAATTTTTCTTGCACGGTAATTAAGGGTCTACCAAGTTTGAAAGGGTAATTAAACCTACCACTGAAATGTGAAAGTGGTCATTCAGAAATAAGTATTGTTAATATTGCCTTTTTCAAACAGCCCATGCCTTAAACGTTACAGCTAAGTGAAAGTCCTGAGTCAAGTGGAATAATATGTAACAGTGAAGCAGCTGAACTTATTTCCTTTGTTCTGGGTTTGAAGTGAGACAGTTTAACATATAGGCATTGGTGTTGTTTAAAGCTTAATGCTGTAGCTTTGAACAGGCTGTTATTTGATGCCTGACTGGTTTATGCAGTAGGCCAAAGGTGTGTGAGTACGTGGCACATTGGCAAAAAGAAGCCAAGACAAAGCTCAATCTTTATGTGATTTTTGTTGTGTGTGTGTGTGTGTGTGTGTGTGTGTGTGTGTGTGTGTCTCTCTGCATCAAGTTTTTGTCCCCTGCAAATGCACTTGTGCCATTCTCCATCTAAACTCCTGTGTCACTCTTAGTCACCAAATCTCAATTGCTTTCTTTTCAGTGCACAGAAATGGCTTTCCACAACTCCATTGTGGTCTGCCTCCTTCCTGGATCGGTGGCTGAATGGACAGATTGAAAAGAGGGGGGTGAAAACGATAGGACATGTATCTCTAATTGGAGAGATGGAGGAAGAGATGTGCATGTGCAGGTACGTGTGAGCGTGCAGCGACAGCGCTGTGTGTCTATATGTGCACCTGAGAGAGGGAGACAGGCAAGGTGAGGGGGTGCGCTGTCGCTGTCTGAGCTCTGTGTGCTGTGTGAGTGCAGGATGGAGGCTGTAAGCGATACCCTTGTCTGTTCCCTGCTTGCCCCACTCTGAGGCCGCTCCACCCAGGCCAGCCCGGGAGAGAGTGGGGGTCCCCTGGGAACTGGACAGGACAGGGAGGGAGAAGGGGGGCAGCATGGAGGCCAGGCTTTCAGCCACTATGAAAAGGAGCGGAATCAAATACAAGCAAAATCTCCTTCAATATACTGTATCCCTCACCTGAGTAGGGCAGCTAGCTGAAAGGAGATCTGCGGGGGCAACTGTACAATGGGCCCAGGGAGGACAAGAGAGGAGAAGAGAGGAGAGAGGAGGAGAGGAGAGATGTAGCCAACAGGTGAGTGGGGGCAAGAATAGTAAGTTTTAGTGAGAAAGAGAAAAGAGACAAAATGCCACAAAATTTTGTGCCATTGACCTTCGCATCAACATGAAAGCAGAAGATTCACCAGGCATTTCTGGAGGTCGAACATCAAGTTTCAAATCGCAGTACACTACACAACTTGCTGTCTTGTAATCGGGAGTCTTTAAGTCATTGTGGTTTTCACACTACATGACTGACCGGAGACATGAGGTCACACACTACAAGATATTTCACCAGGCGGAATCCGCAATGAGGTCTCCAAACTATGTACTGTCATGAAAACACACCTGAGAAGTGACACGGTAAATGAAGACCTACCGTGCTGTTGATGTTGTCGTTGGCACGCATGTTCACAAAATATCCTGTTTCCACACTTCATTATTAATCTATTTTCCTCTAGGTGCAACAATTTTGGTCAGTGATGCAAATGCAACACATAGCACGCATGCAGGATATCTGGACTGTGTGTGCGATGCTTCGGCGAGTATCTTGGAACTATTCACACATTGCGCTCGAGCACTGATGTGTGCGTTGGGCCAATGCTGATTTGCCTCTGATCTGGGACTGTTGTGAGAGAGCTGCAAGTGTAAAATCAGATGGTGTGAACTAGGCATTACTCTTCTTCTATGCCCCGTTTCTGTTCCTCTTGTGCTTGTCCTTGTTCCTTCTTTTCCATTGGTTGGTTTTCATGCACTTTTGCAAGCAAGTGGCTATGCAGCACTATCTCAATTCTCCAAGTCAAAGCACAGGGGGTTTGATATATAAGCTGTATATAAGAAGTGGGCATAGTTACCATGATGTCACCCGCTAAGTTGTGGACTGTCGCTTTGAAGCCTCGCGTTTGGCATTTTATCTGTCGCCATCTTGTTTTTCTGCAACCAGAAGTGACACGAGAGGGTGGGGCTAAGTACAACTGATGCTGAATAAGACATTTATAAGTGACCAACATGTTCCAATAATTTCAATGAACTGAAAACACACTGTGAAAGAGTCCTAAGTAACTCCTAGACCATACGACGCTGTGCAACCTGTCAATCGCAAGGTAGCCACATCCTAAAGGATACTCTGCTTTTTTGTCTATTTTACTTTAAATGGGACAGTTATAAAGTTTTATATTGTACTGAACAAAGGTCATCATGCTGGTTATGATCTGTCACATCAAAATCATGTGCAAACGAATAATACACACAAAAAAACTTGAATGCAACATGTTTACATATTTATTCAAATTCTTTCTCCTCTTCTGTTTTCTATCATTATTATTTATAAATTCAGTTATTATTATTATTATTAATCAATTCAATCTCTTCGTGCAGGTAGCTGAAACAGAGATACACCTGGTTACGCTAATGGGCACTGGTTAACTCACCAAAGTGACACATGGCGCCTGTTCTCGTATGTACACATGTTCACACTGTACACGTGAGTCTGGCAGATTGCCAGCGGAGGTTACGTGTGGTGAAAATGACCGGTGTCAAATGAGTGGGTGGGTGTGTCGGTGGTGGAGACACACTCACAAACACCCGCATGTGTTTGAGGACATACACACATATATAAGAACAACTGACCTCTGCACTCTTACCCTCTCACACACCTCTCATGTTCCAAGGTGTGAAAAAGATGGAAAAGCACCTCCAGCCAAATCACTTCCGAAGCTTCCAGAGGTTTCTTTTCATGTGTGTGGAGTCGGTCACAGTGAAGGTCTCCTCCCCAGCTGAGGAGCGCCGGCTGCACGCTCTCGGTAACCCGACCCTGCTGGAAGGCACACAGAGTCAAAGGGAGTAAATGGCTTTGCAGTTGAGGTGTTTCCTATTGGAAACTATAAGTACACTACACACAATCACACCGACATGCAAAATGTGCAAACACACACACACACACACACACACACACACACACACACACTTTTGCATTGCATTTTTATGAAAATTAAAAGGTTAAAAATGAATTAAAAAAACTGAGAAAATGGCACAAAGCAAATCAAAATGACAGCTATAAGAGAGCATAAGATCAAAATATATAATATTAAAAGCCTAACAGAGTAATATGAGAGTAAAAGGGAAAGATAAAACATCCAAAAAGATAACAGACAAGTTTTAGGAAGTGATTTACAAGATGATAATGACAAACACACACGCACTCCAATGCATACACAGACTCACATGGAATAAGATGATCAAAAATATACGTGCAAACCTTTACATCCTCAAACATGCAAATCTAAGGAATACACTCACTCACACACACACAAATACAAACAAAGCCATGTAACTGACTCCACAGGAGCATTGAGCACTGCGGATAATTGGTAGCACCATTGTGCTGCTCTTCAATGGGCCGGTTACCCAAGAAGCCTCATGTTCGTGTTCATGTACATTTGCTTTGAAGGTGGCGGACACAAAGAGCTGAACCCTGCCCAGAACAAAGCCCTGGGAGACCCTCCTTCACCCATGGATGTCTTTCATGGAGAGAACCACAGAGATAAATGATCTTCTTCCTTGTGACAGTGTGTGTGTACTGTGTGTGCTGCTGTTAGCGTGCGTATGTGTGCTGGTGGACATGCTTAAAGGGATGGGCTGCTTGTCATCGTGGAAACCACAGGATGTATTTTGTCAAAATAGTTTAACATGGCCGCTTTAGATGATGTAAAGCCCTGAGCTTTGGGACCCTTTAAAAATAAGGAGAGAAAGATACTTTAAGTGTCTGTGTGTGATGCAGTAACTAGTAATAGTGCAATGCGAAACTGCAGTGCAGAATCTGCATTTGAATATTTCCGCATTGACAACTGTGCACACTGATTCCCGCACAAATTATCCACGTTGCCATTTTCCATTTTCGTCCGTGAGGCCACATGGGTTTCCTCCTAAATTGTGCCGTGTCCACTCCACACAACAAAAAGATATCTAAGGGCTAATACACAATACATTAACTAATCGGTCCCCAAAAGTGCTAAGCTACATTATCATCTTCATTACATCCCAGCTGCTGGGTGATCTCAAGCCATATATTGTACTCTATTTGGTTGTTCAGGTAGTAGTGTGGGGGATGGTCCCTTGTTATTCTGAAACACGAATAGTCTGAAAAAAGTCCCATTGGACCAAAAAAAGAAGCCTTTTGTCCGACAGTCTGTTTGTCCAACGCCTGTTGTTCCATGGCTCCAAAAATACACACTCTCCCTGCAACAAACAGAAGCACGTGGCTAATTATTATGCAAAAATGACAGTTGAATCAAATGATTTCATTGGTCAAACATACAGTATACTGTGTTCCAATATCCATACTACCATTTAGTATGCCAGAAAAAGATTTAATATGTCCCAGTACATAGTATGTCAAATGAAGTATGCCAAAAATACCACATTTTACCGTGTTCTACTACATCCAGTCACATTTTGCAGTACGCATGCTTTACTGGCTATTCTGACCCACAATCCTCTGCTCAGCAGATATATCAGCAAGAGGTTCAAGGTTCATAAGCAATGTTTTGAGCGAGTAGTGTGTCCCAAATGTGTACAAACTGCATGCAACAGTACATACTTTGTAAAGGCAGCTGCAGTGTGTGTGAAAAGTAAAAAAGTGTCTTTTCTTAATATAAGAACTTTGATTAAAGTAATACAGTAAAAGGACTGCTGTGTTACAATGGATAGTACATGGTTTAAGCTGGGCACAGCTTTACTGTTTCAGTAGTGTGTGTCCTGGTCACCTCTTCAGCTAAAAAGGTCAGTTTGAGCTGACCGCCTCTGTGCACTGAAGAGGAAAAGATGTACTGGCTCATTTCCCCCCACTGTAATTACATTAATTTGCAAATGATCAAATGATTTAACTTTTTGTGCCTGTAAGTTCTTTGTTTTTGCACTGATGAACAAGTTTGTGTGCCAAAATGCTGACTCGCTATATATGTCTGGTTGTTCCCTTTAAGTTGATCTGTGCTTTTCATATGACTCTTTTTTGTTGAGTCTCCACTGATGTTAATGGTTTTTAATTGTGTGTTTTAGACTAAAGTAAACTCTGTCTGCAAACCTAATCTCTTTTACAGTTTGGATCACAACACAATACATGCATAAATCCGCTGACAATCATAAGGCATAATGATTTTACAGGCTGAATACTGAGTTGTATGCATCTATCATTTCAGCACAACAAGTTTGCAGATGCTACGATTTGTGTGACTGTGAGTCACGGTATGCTACCAAGGAAAGGCATTAACAATTCATAGTGTCACTGAGTTGGAGCATGCAGTGCAACAGGTGCTCATTGCGTCACAGCTGCATTGTGTGTGTTTGTGTGATCATTCACTAGAGGTTACGCTACAGTACATGATAATACAGGGCTGTGGTGGCTAATGAGAGGTGAGACCTTCAGGGTAATTTAAGGGTAAGAAACAAAGAGGTAGTCAAGGTTATTAGCCCTATCTCTATCTATCTATCTATCTATCTATCTATCTATCTATCTATCTATCTATCTATCTATCTATCTATCTATCTCCCAGTAACTACCCATCATGTCCCCTGTTGCCTCTGTCTCTGCTCTCTCTTTTCCCCTCCCTTTCACTCATTATTCTGTCTCTATCTACCCATGGTGTCCTCACTCGCCACCCTCTCCCGCTCTC
Organism: Pterois miles; assembly: GCA_947000775.1. Classification (NCBI taxonomy): domain Eukaryota; kingdom Metazoa; phylum Chordata; class Actinopteri; order Perciformes; family Scorpaenidae; genus Pterois; species Pterois miles. Next base: position 775,408 of record CAMQGK010000334.1, read on the forward strand.
TCTCTCTCTCTGGGACAGCAGATGGAGACTATGGCCCAGTTCTGCCTTTTGTTCTGGGTCCCCAGAGAGACCCATGGCTTTTTGGACAGCACACAGCTCAGCTCCCCATATCTCATACAAAATGCAAGCGCCTTTCTTTTCATTAAAAAAAAAAAAAAAAAAAGGAAGCTGCGGAATGCACATATTCTGAATATATTTATTAAAATGAGCATGACTGCAGAGGCTTAAAACATACCGAACGCTCCTCTTGACTAAAGATTGTTTATCACAACCTGACTTCACTGGAACTGTGTGAGCGTTTCATGCACACCTAACTTTCTTTATGCATGATAATGTTAGTTATTTTAATTCTAGTGCTGTTTTTGAACAGTTTACTTTGCACAGCACATTGTTTCAGTGCAGTTTTACATTTGTAAACACATAGCTAATTATATTTCGCTTGATGTACTTATTTTATTTGCCACAACATTTAGTTGAAGATAAAGAGCTTCTGAGTCTTCTGCTTGTTGTTAATGGTATCTTGGCATGTTGCTGTTTTTTTTCCCCTGTCAGCACTAACTCCCATTGTTGAATACCACAGAGGGAGGTAACAACTTTTTATGGGATCTGTGCGTATTTTAGTCTTGCACAAAAGTATGTTAATATTTTAGTGCGTGTGTGACCATCACCGGCCCTCCTGGTAACTAATCTTTATTGGTTTTCCCTATCACGAGCCAGAGAGGGAAGTGCTACACTTCAGTCAAATGAGGGATAGATAGGGGGAGATAAGATGGGCAGGGAAGGGTACATGCTATGAATGTAAGGTGCTGATTTATATCCACTAACTGGCATGTTGCTGTAAAGAAAAAACTGTCCCTATAAGGCTGCAATGGTGTGTTGGAAGAAGGTGAGGTAAGAGCTGGAAACACACAGGGTCGATTTATGGTGATATTGAAACAACTTCACTTAGAAGCAAAAAGAAAGAACAAAAACTGTAAGAAAGCAGCTGTGAGAGTGAAGGCAGTGCATAAAAAGACAACAGCATCCACACGCGTCAGTGCGTCTCAGGTTCTCCCTAACTCCACCACTGTGTTGTTATTTTTCATAACATCAGTGCTGCGTAAATAATTAATGTGTGTGAAACCTCAACCTCATCAGCATCCCACCTGTTGGAGCTGTTTTTACCTCCCACTTTCTATAGGTACCACCACCGGCCAAGCAGATAAACCCGTTATCATATACCTCTATCACACTGTCTGCCTGTTACAGTTTTCTCATTCATTTTGGCTCAGTTATTGAATTACAATTATTTTTTTCAAAAACATTAAGCTCAAATCTCTGAACAATTTGTTGCTCATTTTTCATTCATTCAAAAAAATTGCACATTTGGCACAAGACTAAGTAATATAACCACTTGCACATGTCTTGCTGATCAAAACAGGCGAGTTGTTGTCAGTGAAACTGTCGTCCTGTTCGCAGCTTCTAAACATTCATTCATTGTTTGAGCCATCACATGCAAATCATCTGTTCAGTTATCAAAATCTGTCAGACATGCATGTATATGCTATAAATATCTATGACATGGTGTTATGTACAGTGAGGTACAAGTATTTTCTACTTTACTTATTTTTGGCAAGGGTGTTATTTTGTGCCAAATATTCTGTTCACTGTGTACAACTCAGAGTAACATGAAAGCTTAAAGGTGACTTTTCTGCTTACAGTACGTGTAACTCAATGGTACACTAATAAATGTACTATATACATACAAATGTGCACATCCTGTTTCTGTACACTACAGTAGGCCTATTGACTTTCAGTGAAGTTTTACCTAATGTTGACACTAGAATCTAAAAAGCTCAGTGTGAAACACAACAAAAACTGACTTTTTGGTATTGTGCTAAGTTGTCAGTGTCAAATAAAAGTACAACAAAACAGATATTTGTATATAAAAACATTTCCAGTGTCATGGTGAAACCAGTATGGCTCATACAATGACAAAACAACTTTCGTTTTGGTGCCATTGGCCAATTTACTGACACATTAACTAGGGCTGTTTTTGAAACCACCTGCTACAAACTACTGATGAACGCAGAATGCAGTACGTAATGTATACTGCATATTGTATATGGTGTTCGTCACTAGTATGTTACGGAACACAAATCAATTCATTTTATAGTACACAAGGCCAAGTTTTGCGAGTTTCTGGTTTTGGAAAACGGACGTAAACAGCACAAATGTCACCATTCCAGCGCTTTGCATTGTGGGATACAGTAGGTGAGGTAGAGTGGTCCAATGCATACTGGAGATTTTTTCCAAATCAGTGCGACACCTGGGAATTTTTGGCATACTGCAGATTTTGCTTTTTTTTCACATACTACATTAGTACATAGCAAATCGTTGTGTACTTCCAGCATAGTGCGTGGTTTTAACAACATTCTTGGTTTTGAAGCAGGAATGAAGTGTTTTGGGTGAGTTGTGACGTTTTGCAAACATGCAACAGAGTTGTGATGACCCATGAAACAGTTATCACAATTGCACTTACAGTTCAGAGAATGTTAAGACTTAAAAAAAAAGAGCCAAAACAATACAGAAAAACTGAATTTCAGAAATAAAACAACATTTATATGTCTTATTTAAAGACTCCCATTTAGCCTTCTCAGTGCATATAAATGTGAAACAGCTCATATTTTGCAAACTTGTCCCAAAGCCCTGACTTGGTCGTGGATTTCCTTACCCACATTTTGCTGGTTTATTTGCAGAATGCACATGAATACTTTAATAATGCTGTTTCATTACAGTTAATGTGTCAGTTGGTTTCATTTTAGCTTGCGATGAAAGCAAAATTAATAAAGGTTTCAATGAGTGTTTGGACCTAATCAGAAGCAAAAAGTATATTTCACTACTGTCTGGGGCCTCATCAAATTCAATTCTTCAAACGGTGCTATGGAATGATATTTTCCTACAGATAACAGTTATATTGTCAGTCTCCCTTTAAAGTGTTTACTGAAACTTGATCTCCTTTCACCGCAACACGAACTCGCTGCAGATGGCTGTCTGATCATACCCAGATACAGCTCTACCCGCATAAATTCTGTTAATAATTTAACACAGCATCCTCATTATATTTCCCTTTATTCCCTGCATTCAGGTGGCGAGCAGAGGGGCACGGCTTGTGATTGGCTGAAAGCAGTGGGTGGGAGACAGGCAGTGACAGGTAGCAAACAACAGGTAGGCCACTTTAGGCACCTTCATAAATTATTTGCAAGTATTTGTGCTGTTTCGTACCACGCCCCGGTGTCCGCCAGGCTTCTGACACGTTGGAGATGAGTCAAAACTAAGTTGGAGAAGGAGAAAAAGAAAGAACAAAGTTGATTCGGGCAGCGGGACGCGGTGCCAGAGCCAGCGTGAGCGTGGTGCGTGCGCGTTTGTTTGAGTTGATGGGGCGAAAGGAGAAAGAAAAAAAAGAAAGTGTGTGTGTGTGTGTGTGTGTGTGTGTGTGCAGGTCTTTCTTTAGTTGAGAAAGTGTGTTCCCTCTCGAGTCAGGTCCTCGGGGACACGGTGGGGACCCGCGAGCGCTCACCAGCTGACAGCGCGTGCTTCATTGAGGCCATCCAACACCTCGGCCCACGAGCCTGCCAACAATAGGCTGAAATTAATGCACACTCCCCCATTACGAAGTCTGGTATTCACCAAATGGACGACATGGCAACAGTTCAGGATAAAAAAAACAAACATTTCGACGAGAAGATTGTTGCAAGAAAACAACACTGTGCTATAATTTAATGCAGCGTCTCTGTGCGTAAAAGTTGCCACAGACGTCGCAGTTTACAGCCGACTGTGGGCCAGGGGGCGCGTGCACCTGCAGCATATGGCGAGCGAGCGCGTGGTGGACACGTTTCACGTCGCTGTTAACGATAAATTGCATAAGAGGAGATCAAGTGTTGAAAGTTTCTTTAATGAAATGGAAAGGCCTGTTGATGCGGTTAGAAGTGCAGATATTATTCACGTTGGTCGTTCAAACAGCACAGTTTTGTGTTCATTATCTTCTGATCCCTGTTTAGTGAGCTGCTGCTGATTTACTGAGACTGGCTGTGTTTACGCTACTGTACATATAGATTTCGTTATATGAAATATATGCAATTTCTAAAATTAAGATAATAGTTTAAAACATTTTTAAAAGGTTATTTCTTTATTCATTTATTTATAAAACTTACCCTCTTACTACTATTATACATTAATAATTACTATTATTTTACTAGTAATGACAATGATAATAAATTATTCATAAATAATTATTATTGTCAGAGGTCGCTATAATAGCTTAGAAGACATAAACTTATTAATAGTTTAATTAATAGTCCGACCAGACTTTCTAATTTTCCAACCATCATGACAAAATATTATTTTTATTCATTAGTTTTACGGATAATATGTATAGTAATAATAATAATAATATAGTCATTATCATTATTATCATTATTATTTATTTTTATGGTTAGGGTTACTGTAGGCCTAGTTGCTAAAGGAGTCCACTGTAGTTAGCTGGTGCTTGGAAACAACAGAGACAAAGAAACATTACGTTTTCGTTTGCTTTTTTATTCCCAAAATCAAATGAACATAACAATAAATGGCAAAAAATTATAGCCTTTTTTCCTCCCCAGCAATTTAACTATGGAGTTATAAAAAGCAAATCAAATGAAACGTATGAGCAATAAATAGGCCTACATGTCAATTAATCTCATCCAGTGAAAGCAAAAGACACACAAGTTCATCTGAAGATACAAAAGAAATAAAAATACAAAAGAAGGCAGCATTGATGGCTACATTAAATAGGCTATTTGTACGGAATTGGCAGTCCTACACTATAACAAACAAAGCAAAACAACATTGTTTATGGTTTGAAAACAAAGGTCGTATTTCTCAAGCCTCTGGCTCGTGTATTTTTAAAGTGCACATTATGAACTTTTGAAGTTGCAAAACAAATTTACAAATACAAACATAAGTCACAACAAAAATCTTATTATAGCTACAAAAAAGTTGTTTTTTACATTATCAAATATAAGCAATTATCCATAAAGTTATGATTTTGTGGAAGACAGCTTTTTGGTCGGAGTGACGTGGGAAATACCCATGGCAGTGCTGCGCGCGACATGGCAGAGGGGTCTTCCGGCCACGTCTCCTTGGAAACTGGAAATTATAGGCTATACATCTATTGGCAGAACCGAATTAGGTCTATCTCACGCAAATAAAAAGCCTTTGGACAAACAAGTCGATAAAATAGACGTAATGTTAAAAACTGAACATTACTTATTTGAAAAAGCAAAACTTGTCATCCTCTTAAAACGGCGTTTTGTTAGCAACAGATAGACTGCATGATTGACACGTTTACGGCTATTATTTTGTTGTACTGAACTTTTAATATAGTCTGTTATTTTTATTTGCGTTCAGAAAGCGACTGTGTGGTGATGGTGGCTGCGCAGCTTCAGTTCTGAGAGGTCATCTTCTTCACTGGAGTGGAGCTCCATCGCTATTTCATCCGAGTCACTGAAGTGGGAGTGCGGGGAAAACTCTCCGTCGCTCCGGGGAGACTCTTTCCTCCCACCTCCGCCCGGTGCGAGCGAGCTGCCTGCCCGGATGGAGGAAGGAGGAGAGGGGGAGCGCATCGCTTCTTCAACCATGGAGGAAAACGAGCCATCATCGAAGGAGGAGCGGAAGGGCATCCCGCTCATGTGAACAGGTAAGCTGCTGCCTGAGACGGGCAGTGCCGTCGCTGTCCTGCAGGTTGTCGGGGAGGAGGGAGACCTGTCCTTCGCCCCGTCAAAACCAACGGTGGATGGAAGCATAATGTCACACTTTGGCGAGTTGTTGTTGCTGTTTGAGACGTCGTTGCTGCCGCTGTTGGAGGACACCGGACCTTGGAGCAGATCAGCCAGAGCGTTGATGTAAATCTGAGCCATCTGTAAAGTTTCATACTTCGAGAGCTTCTTGTCGTTGTCAAACGCCGGGATGACGCTGCGCAGCTCGTCAAACGCGTGGTTAAGACCGTGCATCCGCCTCCTCTCGCGCGCGTTGGCGGCCACGCGCCTCTGCTTCTGGACACCGTTGACAGGTCTGCTGGACTGGGCTCTTTGTCTCGTGGACGTCTCCTCATCGGGCACGGTGACCGTGCCTTGGAGACGGCACAGGTCTCTGACTTTGAGCGAGGAAGAGGAGGGGCTCTTGGCAGGTTTTCTGTAGCTGGGAGGGCTGGGATGGCCCGATGACTCCGGGGAGCCACTCTCTGAAAAATGAAAACAAAAAGTTAATAAACTGGTCTACTTTGACCACAACCTAATAATTATATCCGTAATAATAAATAAAAACAAATGCATTTACTGCTGTGACTGCTGTGTGTTTTTAAGTTACCAAGCGCACTAATTGCAGGTTGAAATAAACTTTCCCTAAGCTCTCTGTAAAATAAAGTACTTCTCCTGGCTATCGAGTCCTTCGGTGCATGTAAAAGGACCTTAAAAAACATTGCAAGTCCCAGTTGCCTGTTGCAAGTGACGTTGCCTTACGGGTGATTTGAAAAGTTGCGCAAAATGAAAATTAGAAGCGGTGTTTCTCACCTTGGTAGGAGCCGGTGCTCGGGCAGGGCGAGTGCCGCAGGTAGTCGGGTGAAGTGGCGTGTGCCGCGCAGGTGCCAGGAAGCTGCACCGGAGCCAGCCAGGCGCGTGGGTCATTGCCGCTATCCACGAGCGTCAGTCCAGGTTCGTAGCGGGACTCCTCGAGCAGCTGCTCCCCTCCCCTCTCCACCAATCTCGGTGGCGAGTCGAGAACAACCGCCTCCCGTGCGCCTCTGCTCCAGTCTTCCACACTTCGGACATCCATGTTTCCAAAAGACCCCAACAGGTAGGTGAAGTTAACCCGACTAATAATAGTAGTTTTCTTCTCGGAGGCACGCACTGCTACGCTGTCGCGCTGTGTGAATATGACTGTCGCGTGCGGGACTCCTTCTCTGGTGTCTCAAGGCGCGGCGTCGGTTTAAAAAGCGGCACGCGTCTGGGAGCCCCCCTCCTTGCGCTGGTCGCGTGTTGACGTCCAATGAGAAGTCTCGGTAAGGCCCGAGAGAGGTGATTATGGCCCCCCGAAGCCGGACTGTTTATGATAACGTTACAATTTAAGGAGTGTTTAACGCCAGGGACGTAAGGGGAACCTCCCACAGGACGCACGTGCGTGGGGAGGTGACGGTTTTAGGTGAGGAGCGTGGACAGCGCGAGACGTGCGCAGCTGGGACTGTTCGTGTGTCTTAACGTCGCAGGTATGACATCCCCAACTGTGTAAACTGCATATTTCCTGTACACCGTGTGGTGTAAAGGCTGCATTTAAATGTTCCCAGTGGCACCTGAACACCCACACCAAAGTTCAACTCGACATGTGTGCATCATCACATCGACCTAATTACAAGAAAGAAATCTAATAAAATATTTTGCCCCAAATCAACTCAAAGCACGAGGCTTCATCTCGTACTGGCATTATGTATATTTTAAAAATTACAACATTTCATCTCTCTGTAAGTTGCAGAAATCAACAAAGTTGAATGAGAAAAGTCTGACTAAAAAAAGTTTGACCAAACTTCAGCTGTAAAAGAAAAAAAAAAAGATGCCAAAAAATGTTGCAGCTCCTGGGGCTCGCGCGCTCATTGTCAATTCATTCATTGTAAGATCATCTCCAGTTTCCATTTTTCTTTTGTAGCGGCTCCAGAACCTTTTGATCCGGCTCTCGGAACGCCCTGTCGGTAAAAAGGGCTTCACGGGGAACGGAAACACGAGCAGGGGTCTCGCGCTCAACACTATTAAGGTACTGACACGAGCTGCTTTACGCGCGGCTGCAACTATTAGCAGCAGGGATGAAGCACGCGCACAAATGCAATACACAAAACGTGATGTGCAAACTACCTGAAAATACATTATGTCCATTACTCATTTATTACACTCCATGAACTCAACACAATGGGACGCTTGTATGGCTATAGGCAGAAATAATGTGTCCAGAGTTTATTTTGTGGTTCAGCAGTCTGCTGATCAAAGTGACCATGCTTACTGAGATGCAGACTTTAGGCCTAACCTGGGAAATGAACAATGGGGTAATTGCTGGGTGGAAATTGGCTATTTAACTTAATTGCCACGGTCGATTTAGGATGCAGTTAGCCTATATGTTAAATACAGTAACCCAATGTATGAGACACAATGATCAAGGGAGGTTGTCCCAGTCTTTTTCACCTCATTAAATGACCTAATCACAAAATTTAGGCCAAACGGAAAAAAAAGCATTAAAAGCAGCTATTTACAATCACATATTAAATATATAACTTATTCTGAAAAGACCAGACTCCTAAAAGTAGAGTGGTTGGGTATTGTGGAGGGGGGACACAATTTGTGGGAAGAAATCCCATAATTTCAGAGATAACCCGACATCAATCTTTTCTATTTTTTATTCATGTATTCATGTTGTGGGCTAGAGGTCTGGCGCCGAGCGTTCGCCCCCTCTTCCCACCTACAAGCCCCCCATCCAACGGGCCGACCCGGGCTCCTGAAGCTACCGACAGGTTGGATATTGTAGCTGGCGATTATTAAAGTGTCGCGGCCACAATGGAGACTCTATGTTCCATTGGTCACGCCTGGGGGGCTCCTCCAGGGAGAGGGGAGGGAGGCTCCCATTCCAATGCGCGAGAGGAGTCTACGTGCTGCCGCTTCTCATTCCCGTCTCCCGGGAGACAGGGGCGCGACGGGCACGAGACCGGAGTGAGGGGAGCTGGACAGGGATTTCTAAACCTAACGTAGTCTTTCCTAAACTCACTAAATCCACGGTGTTAGTGATCAAATGTTATAATATAAATGTATGTAGAAGCTCTAAAGTTGGCAACATCAAGGGAACTCTATCCAAACTTTGCGTTTGGTACAAACGCCTGGGAAAATCTAAATAACTATGAATATAAATATTGCAGTATAATTAAACTATATGTAATATCCTTATTTGCACTCCACTACCTTTATTTTAGTTCGCTTTAGTTTTAGTTGCAATACTTTGAAGATCAACATTGCACATACAAAATATGGAATAAACTTAAAAAGTATGAGGTATTATCATGGATTATACGTATATTCAATTTAACATCACCCCAGCCAGCTGAAACATTATAATGCTACTTTCTGTACATGTTGATGCTTTAAGTGTAGATCAGTAGCAATGCAATAATGTACGATGGCAAGTGTTTTGTTCTTTGTACTCATGTGCTCCTTAGTAAAATTACAAAAGCAGGGCATTTACTTAGAGTTATGGATAATAGAGTACTTCTACATTGTTGTATTCCTACTTTTGCTCGAGATCTAGATAGCTCTTCCACTACTAAAAAATAATTTAACTGCAAGTATACAAAACGGAGAGTGGAAGGACTTAAGTTATAGGTTTACTCTCCACAGAGAGGGAATTTACAGATAACCATAATAATGACTGAAGATGCTGACTGTGATCTCCTCTGACTTGGAGGCTAAAATAAGAAAATATGTACCTTGGCGTCAAGTCGGTTGTCGCTCAGTGGTGTCCAGTGGAACTCAATGCACCATCAACATCTGAAAAATTCATTTCTTCCATTAATTTTCCATAATTTGGGCAATATCTGCCATTCATCTTGTTATAATGCACAAAGTCTGGAAAGAAAGAGACAGGAGATCTCAGATAGTTGGGGGGGAGGGCTAAACCCTGCCACCCACTGGTTGAAATGGAGAACTACAACGTAGTGCTCCATTGAACTTGACAGCAGTCCTCAGCAGTGCGTCTATCCAGCTGTTAACAGCAGCACACAGGCCTTTGAAGTGATCGCCTATTTGAAGTGAAAAGACACAAAAGCTTAGCTCATGCTTGAACTTAAAATCCATTCCACAAATGAAATCATATCTAAGATCACCAAAATCCATCTCAAATGTTATAGTTGCATTTATTTTTCCTTTGACTTTGACACGTCCCCCCCTTAAATCTATTAGGTTTACTGATATGAAGCTACAAGTTAATAATACAAGGGATGAAATCCCTTTTCATCCAGTATTAAATGGCACCCTGCCTGCATGAATCAGTCAGCTGGATCAGCTGGCTCTTTGGAAATTAACACGTCAAAATGACAGTTTTTCTTCTGTTTAATGATCATTCGGGTTCTTCTCCGACAGCACATAAATAAATCAGATAAATCAGATTCTGTTGCGTAATTATAAATGTTGATAAATTAATGGTAATAAAAGAAAAGAGACAGTGAAGTAGAGGATCTATATTAAACTCTTTATGAAAGTACTTACCAGCATCTGTGACTTGTGCAGAATTAGTAACCATTTCCTCTGAAAAAGAAGACGACGAGCTACATACACTGAAAATGCTGGAGAGGAGACACTGCCATTTTGTCCAGAAAGAGAAGATGTTAAAGGGATAGTCTGTGTATTTTGAAGCGGTTCTGCATGAGGAAATTATCCGTAGTAGGTGTATTACTTCCAGACGGTGGTCAGCACTCCCTCAGCATCGAGGAGCACCGTCATTGGGGCAAAGCAATAGAGTGCTGTGGACGGGGGCGACAGAAAAATGCTTTTAAGCCCCTAAAAGATAGGCTCACCTAAAAAATATCTCTGTGGAAGTGTATGCGGTGGCTAAAATACATTTTTCTGCCATCCCCGTTCACAGCACTGTATTGCTGGTACTCCTGTCTATGTTTCTCAATGCTGGGGCACAGTGACCATCTACAGTAGAGTACACTGACTATACAACCTCTCTTCAAAACACCCGAACTATCCCTTTACGTCCTCTGGAGCCTCGCTTCACCAAAAGAAATTTACAAATGTTTGGAGCGAACAGAAAAGACAAAATATTCATCAGGGAAAACATCACTTTGAGGACTCATTGCTGTGTTTTGAAGGGTGCATGCCAGAAGTGATAACAAAGATTCACACACACTAATTATTGACAGTTTGCTGATAAATAAGATGATGTGCATTATATTTCTGAAACCTCGTATATGCTTGTCTTGCTTACCAAAAACAACAAATACCATCCCACTGTAGAAAACCTGTTTATTAGACAAATTATACACAGAAAGCTTTGCCACTTGTAACAGAGGCCCCAGTTTGTTCAGTTTTTGAATAATATGCAACACATACAACAAAATAGGCCTATATTAAATACTGTACATCATAAATTTTTGAAAATTATCAAGTAAATCCTGTAGTTCTATGTATGAAATTAAAAATGTTAACAGATAGCGCAAGAGCAAGTTTGTGCATGCTTTCTTTTTAATCAACTTGCCACTTTTTGTTATTTAGCCAGCAAATAATAAAATGAACTCAGGATGGTGTGAGAAAAGCAAAGAGTTTGTGTTTATGTTGACTGTGGGCGGGACAAGGGAAAACCAAGCGCAGTAATGTGACTGCTAAACTCAACACTAAAGCTCATCATGATATACTCTTTTTCTTTTTGTTAAACAAAAATAGCATCAACATGTAAAATATACATTTTTTTATAATGTCTCTTTCATTTATACTAAATAAAACCTTTTTAAATGTCTGTGTCCTATTTGTCATTCAATAGCCATACTGTAGCCTAATATAAGAAAAGAACGCCTACGAATGCTTCAAAACACTGTGGTTTGACTGAGATCTCTACGCACAACATTTTGCAGTTTTAGTTCTTAAAGATAACAAACTGAAAACTTGATCTAAACAACTAACATTATCAATTATTAATACAGTGTTAGTGAAAAAGATTTGGTTCCATTTTACCACCACACCCCCAAATCCACAAAATGTTCCTTTAATGCTCTTAATGTACTGTTCCCTTTCCCCCACCCCAAAATGCACCTTAATGGTCTCATTTCAATTAATTGGCACTTAAAAAAAAAAAAAAAAAAAACGTTATATAAACAGTACCCTTAACATTACAGATATGAAATAGAAGTGTATTTCGGACTCGTCTCGTAAAAAGGCAGCCACTTGGTTCCGATGGCCGTTGACTCTTGGTGACATTCCCATGACCCTAAAGCACAACCACTGGTTTGCTGCTTGAAAATGTTTCCAGTACGCGGTGAAGTTTTGGGTTGGACTGGAAGTCAGGAGGGTACAGCTAGCTAGTTGACATATAAGGCCTGTACTGAAGACGCTGTTGTAATGGCTTCTCCTCAATGCAAAAGAAACTCCATTTCACCACTTGAACCTGATAAGAAGTGATAAATGATCTCGAACATGACATGACCTTCAAGAATGAGCTTTTATCTTTTAAACACCCGGGCTATGGCAGCACTGAAAATTAAGCAAAACAAATAAAAATCAAAAGTTTGGATGACTTAATGATGCAAAACCAGAGACTACAGCACTCATTTAGCAGTTTTTCAACGTTTGCTGAGAGAAAAAAACAAGTAGACAGCTCAGAACAATGTCATTTTTTGTACTTCCTGACCAAAACACATTCCACGCATTATAATCTATTTTTTTTTTTCAAAAAAAATTCAATAAAAGACATATAATAAGCATAAGCTTTTTGAAGTCTTTCGGCTTGTCTTTTAATTTTTTTTTTTTCTGTTTATGTCATTTTTTTTGTATCATCCCTTTTTACTATCCCTCTGAGAGTCTGATTAGAGGATCTCACCTTGACTTGAAAAGCAGATAGCACAGTACAGGTGAGAAAAGAAAAGGTCAGATCTACATACAATCACTTACAGGTCTGTGGGCACTGGTACAGTGCAGTGGGGTTGACAAAGAGTCTTAAATGTGCATCAAAGTGGTGAAAACCGTTTCAGGCTGATGCACCAAAATGGCAGAAATAGTTTAAGATCGATGCACCAAAACTGGTGATTCAGTGTCATATTGTTGCACTGTCATGACATTTCAGCAGTTTTCAGACCGATGCACTGTGATGGGGTTCAGCTGCAAAGTCTTAGGTCTAGTCAGGCCACTGTGTGGACACCACCGTGGAGATGATCACACATCTAGAAGCCCAGATATTGGTGAAATGACACCAGAGAAGAGAAAACTCAGTGCGGACTCCCACATAGTGAAAAGGCAGAGTAGAAGTAGAGAAGAGGAATCTTCCGATATTCACTGAAATGGAGCCTTTTCAAAACTACAAGGGGCTGCTGTATGTATTCCCAGGGCTACAGACAAAACTATTGTTATATACGCCTTCATAAAATAAGAACTCATTAATTGCTTAGTAGTGGGAGCCCCTTGGAGTTTAATGGCTAACGACACCACCAGTCATCCACCAATGGCAGCCCTGGAGCTCACAGGAATATAGACGTGTTTCCTGTGATTGTAGTAGGATAAACTAATCCCTCCGAGGCGGGGTTTAGATAATAATTGTCAGGTCATTTCAGCAGATCTCCATTACATGAGGCAGTCCTCATATCATAGAACAGAAGCAATATAAAAGATCCCCTTTCACACATATCCCCAAAAATAATCCCCCAAACAATCACAACAACAACAATAATAAAGCAAAGAGTCGACCCCCCCACCCTAACACTTTCCCTTTTTGCACCTCACCAGCTTGGTTTGCAGGAAGATAAGGAACACCCTAACAGACCTCCACCTCCTTCGTCTTCTCCACATACAAAATGGACACCCCTAGAAACACCCAAGCAGAAACTGAAAACATAAAGATTCCTATGTACACATCTCTATCCTCTGACTTTTTAGCTGTATTTGTTCTACTATCCCATGACCGATCCTAGCCACCTCGCCTCATTCTGCTCATCCTCCTCCTCTTTCTCTTGAACCAACCGCATCCTCAGCAACTCCTCATATAGAGGTGCCCCTGTCTGGATCATTGCCATATCCAAAGTTGGGTCCTGGACCTGTTGGCTGGTAGGGGATGGAGGACATTGTTTTAATGGGGCTGCGGAAGAAGCCACCGTTGGGGGCCCTCTGCCTGAAAGGGCCCACCCCGCCAGTCCGGTGGTCCTGCAGGACGCCCCCGCCACCGCTACCGAAACCAGCGGAAAATCCAGCAGCGGCTTTGGCAGAGAGGCTGCGGCTGAGGGTCTGGATCTGCTCGGGGATGAAGGTGGTGGTGGTGATGTGGGTGTTGCGGAAATCGCTGATCTGCTCGAGTGCCTGGCGCGCGGCAGGCAGTGCATCCATGTCAAGGGGTGTTAAATCGACGGAAGAGGTGGAGAACTGCTTGTGGGGGCTTTCATCCTCGGTGCACAAGCTGTTAACCCGGCGGTGTAGGTGCTCCAGGTCGATCTCCTTATCGTCCTGCAGGTGGGGAGGGGCAGGGGCGGAGTAGGACGCGGTGATGGTAAATGGTCGAAGGGAAGAGAGATCAATGCGAAGGGAAGGCAATTAGAAAGAAAATGAGGTAGGCAAGAAGATGTAGGAAAGGAAGGATAAGAAGGGATGAGATAAGAGAAAGAGGAGGACAGGATGAGAGAGATGAATCAAGGAAAATTGGATAAAGGAAGGAAAGGAGAGAGGAGGGTAAAGGAAAAGGAGTGAAGGTAGTGCAAATAGAGGAGGAAGGAAATGGAGAGAACAGTGAAGGAAATAAAGTCCCGAGAGGATATATCGTTTTGAAAAAAAAAAAAAAAAAGGAAATGGACGATGGGTTGTATTTGTATTCAGCAATAGGGATGTCATCCATCCGACCAGTATAAATGGATAGTAAGAATAATAGTGAAAGCAAGAGAAGGGCGTTGAGCAACACAGGTGATGAAATGATGAAGGCGAGATGGAAGACGCATGTGGCCAAAGCAAAGTTTTGGCACAATTAAAAATGAGATTCAAGTTGAAGTAATTGCAATAGTGAGAGGAAGAGTGGTGGTGGGGTGGCGGGGCAGTGTGTGGCACAACATAAAAGTAATAAATAAATGTTTGGTGGTCACAGGGAAGCGGTGGTGTGACAGGAAGCAGGGAGAGCAAAAAGAGAGGAGGGGAAAGATGAGAGAAGCACACTCTGAGCTGTGGTCAGGATATTGAAAGAGAGAAACAAACACACACTTCTACAAGGTCTTTAAGGGAGTGCAGATAATCTGGAATACACACAGGAAACACACCGCCATCATGCTGTGTGCTCTGTGATTCCAGGGTGCTTAGTCTACTGTCCATTAAATAACACTAAACTACCAATACAACTTATATTACTGAAGGCAGTCCAAATGCTCAACAATACCTTATTTTTCCTGCTTCCTGTCACCATTGCATTCTGGCCATCATGCTAAAAAATTCACATTGAGATTGACATCCCATTTTCAAGTGAATTTTTTTCCCAGGCCACATACAATATGGCTTTTTTTTTAATCAACTGCACCATAGATTATTTAACTTCAATCAAACAATATTTAACAGTCTTAACAATCTTAGCAGTTCTAAGACAAACATATTCTGCATTAACTTAACTTACTGTATATGTTAAATGAAACTTATAACCACTATATTCACATATAAATAACTTATCCACATAGTCTAAAGGATGGTAACACTCAGTGAGAGGAGTTTCATGCTTTACTGGATAGGGAACAGTGGTGCAAGGAGGGAGCGGAGTTCGCAATGAATGGCGTGAGGATATAGAGAGGAGAAGGCTTAGCTGACAGGTGTTAGGTGCTGGAAAGAGTTTACAAATCTAAAAAATGTTGATCCACAAACACATGTGGCAATGTGCTTCTCTGGCTTTATGGGAGGTAAGGGTCTCGGAGGTAGGGGGTGGAAAGTGTGGGGTGTCATATCATTTTAGGTGTCTCAGACTTGGGCGTACTGTTTGGGTAAAGTGAAACAGGGCTTTGTGAGGAGGGGAGTCACATCATTGGGGGTAAAGGTTGAGTTACCTGAGTGTCCTTCGGGTCTGGGGGGTCTGGAGGGGGCTCTGGACCTACTGTAGATAGCTCACGGACACAGGGGACCAACAGTGGTGCCCCCTGGTTGCCATCTAAGGAAGGGACAGTAGGAGGAAGGGGGGGCGCTAGTGTTTGTCGTGACACTATCATACACACACTAAACGTTTGAAGGAAGGGGTTTCCAAAGGGTGGAGTTGGTATCAAAGAAATGACAGGAAGTGAGAGAGAAGAGTGAATCACAAATGGTGAGTCTGCTGTCAGTGAAAGGACAATAATGGGGAACTAAGAGGGGTGATCGAAAGGGACTGAGGAGAAGTGGAAGGTTTTTATGGAAAAAAGTGGAGGAACCTGATTGCATTTAATGTTACTGCAAATGGACGTTTCCTCGGATATGAAGTCAACACTGAATCCCTTAAATGAGCATAACCTATATTGATATGAATAAATCTTAACATCTGAAATGTATTTAAATATACATCTCTAATTTATTGTATAGTAAAAAGGCCTTATTTTTATTACATTTTTTGGCTTCATTTTGTAAAAATCTCCATGTTACATAACATAAATACTTCACTGAAGCCTTTTACCTACATATATAACATTACAGAGCAAGTAACTTTAACTGCCTGGTGCTCTAGTTGTCTCTAGATAGAGAGACAGCACCATCTAATGGCAAAAAGGCATCATTGCACACAGTCAACTGGCAACACGCCAGCTATACTGACGTTTTTGAAAGAGGTACATTTGCATCCAGCAGAGCTTTGCTACACTGTGAAAAGCAACATTTGCTCCTTGACGTCCATCATTCCTCTTAAAACATCATTCATATATCAGAACATTTCTAACAGCATCTGTCTTCAAGCATTACTAACCAATGGATCATTTCTATCCTCTACTGTATGTATAACCTTGGGGTGGGAGGTGAGGTGGTGAAGGTGGTCATTCTCATTTTGGGGGTGAGCTCGGAGGGGTTGTTGGGTTCGTAGGAGTGCTGCACGATCAGGGCGCAGGGAATGTCGCAGCATGCTGGGGGCTGGTAATGGGTGGCGGTGGGGGCAGTGGTGTTGGTGGTGTTGGGGTTCTGGTTCTGGGTCTGACCGCCCAGGGCAAGAGGATGCTCGTTGGGGCTGTGAGGGCAAGGATCAGCAGCTTGCCTGGCAGATGGGCCATCTGCCTGCGTCTGGTGTGAGCGTGTGACGTGCATGTGGGTGAGCAAGAGGGACAGAGGAGAGAGAGAGAGAGAGAGAGAGAGAGAGAGAGAGAGAGAGAGAGAGAGAGAGAGAGAGAGAGAGAGGGTGATGGGAGAGAGATGTGGAATAATTTATATAAATGTGTTTGAGAGTTTGTGTGCATGCAAGTTGAGTGGGAAGATTAAAACAAGCCAAAAAGAAGAAGAAGAAGAAGAAGCCAAACAGACACACAGGCAGACAATCGGCGGACGAAGGGAAAGGATGAGTGACAGACAAGATCAGGCAGATGGAGGGATTGTAAGGTGGAGGAGAGAGAGAAGTCAATTGGAGAGACAGACGGGTGGGGGGTGAGCGAGAAGAAAGACACGGCAGTCAGTCAGCACACACAGTTAAGCAGGTCGTTCTGTGTCGTGTCCTCAGAGAGACATTCACACAGTCGTTATATACCTGGAAAGGGGAGATGTTTAAATGGCATTTTGTATTGCTCTCTCCCTCTCTCCCCCTCGCCCGCTACACCCCTCAACACAGAGTACTTATCTACAAAAACAAAACAAAAAGGAAATATGAGAGCTTTGAGCCACAGAGACACACATCATTTCATAGAGTTAGAACGAGCAGAACGGCAGTTCCCATCCAGACCCCAACTTCAGCTGTTTTAGGTGTACCAAAGAGGCTGATACACTAGGAAGTGCCTGCTCTTCTCGTGCTAAGTCTACATGGATTATATGAAATATCAGACATGGTCAAAACCACAGACGTTACCATTATGGAAGAGTTCTGACACTGAAATTAATGTCTATTTTGTCAAGTTGCAGCATTATAGTTACTCTCAGTTTGGAGAGAGATTTTGGAGATGTGGTTGATGCCAGTGACAGAACTCTTCCATACAAACTTCTCATAAAACATATATATAGGCCAAAAAGGGTAAAGCAATACAGCCGCCCTGTTATGAATGAAATGGGCCTTGATCCGTTTGTCCTTAGATATACAGTACTATCATTACAAACATGCCCAGACATCACCCACCCAAGCACCAACCCAAAATGAGTTCAGATGCTTTTGTGCACAGTAAAAGTGTAGCGGAGGAAGAGGACTACTTCCCAAAAATGTAGGTAAAATGCATTTTTAGGTGTTACCAAATGGGATATATTCAGGATATAAGAACTGTAGTTCACTGTAGTCATAATTCATTCAACTAATATGTGAACTATCAAAGATCCTAAGGTAGCAGAGAGTGTGCATATCCTCGTCAAATGTGCTCAATTATGGTTCATTATTAGTGAAACATTAGTCAATTCTGTGGACATGTGTTTGTGAGTGAATAAGCCTGGTAGAAAACTCATAAGCAAACTGTTTACACTGAGAAGCAGCCGCATTGATAGCCATTCCACAACACATAATAACGCAGACCCAAAGCAACAGACACAAGCACTGACACACCGTATAGCTCACAGTCAAAAGCAGTAACCACAGCAGTACAGCAATGAATGTAAAGGCATGTGCAGACATGTACGTTGTTTTAGTATGTATAAGAAACACATGAAACACATACAGCTTAGTTGTATTAGAGCTGGAACAGTGGATTGTGGGTTTTCATGTATGCAGGAAGCATGTGTGTATGTGTGGCAGGTGAGGATGGTGTTTTGGCCAGTGAATCACATCCATCTTGTGTCAGTCATGTGTATGTCACTGAGAGCATGAGTTTGAAAGCCACCGGGACATAGGAAGCATGTTTAAAACAAATGTATATCTTGCATTAATGGTTCTCATGATATGGCGTACCTGACACAGTCTGAGCATTCGTTATAGTGACACAAGCCTGACATGACGGAAGAGGCGAGCTAAATGCGAGGCAATGATGATGTGTATGCATGTGAGAGTGTGAGCTCATTGGTGTGTGTGTGTGTGGGTGTGTGTGGGTGTGTGTGTGGGTGTGTGTGGGTGTGTGTGGGTGTGTGAGGGTGCATCTCAAGTCTCTTATTTGTCGTTTCCTCGCGCCTCCATCCTCGCTTGAACCAGAAATTATTCTAAGTGCCATCTTGAAGACCCTACCAAAGCTCTTATTTCTGCACATAAGATGGAGGAGCGAGGAGCCATGAGCGAGGATACGTGAGAGCAGTCTTCAAGCGTTTTACCGACCGGCAAGCCCCCTTATCGGAAGTCAGATATTGATTGGACGCTGCTGCCGATCGGACTGATCTATTAACTTTAACTGTACCTCTCAACATCACTGGAGATTCACACTGGAGTGAAGACAGACAACAGATTAAACATTTTATATTTTAGTTGTCTCCAGCTTCACCATCGAGTTAAAATCTGTGTTTACTGTTGTTGTGAACAGGAGCAGGACCTGCAGTATCTCTCCTTCACACACAGTCACCGACAGAGCTATTTAACACATGACGAACAGGTTTAAAATAACTTTCTGCATTTATCAAAAATAGTTTTCTCTTCATGGTCTGTTATTTCCCTCATTACCTTTTATTAAAAATACAACTGACAGAGTCAGTCTGTCAGCAACAAACACTTTTTACATCCTGAATTGTCACTTCCATTCAGTCACATGTGAGGCTGATAATTCAGTGTCACGTTTGATATGAGTTGCATCTTTTCAATTTTCCCTCAAAAATTTTGCCTAACACATAATTTCCAGTGTTCAAAAGAAATGATATGATATGATATGATACGATAAGACATTGTGTTAGAGATCTCTACAGAGAGAAAACGCTGATAAATGTGTGTTTTTATTAGCATTAGTATAGCTGCTTCAGAGGAAACGATGCCTCATGTCTCTAAAAACATATTTCCTTGTTTCCTGTCTCGTCGCACGGTTTGGAAAAGACGCATGAGGGGAACATGGATGCAATTAAGAGACTTGGGACGTACCCTGTGTGTTACTGTGAGAGCTGCCATATTGGGGAAGCTGTTTGTTTGTCATCTTCAAGGAGGACAAATAAGTCTGTTCATTTTCTAATTAGATGTGATTAGCACTGTCAGTGTACTTTTGAAAACATAATCCAGAGGTTTTAGTCAACAAACATCTGTGATGGGCAAAACCAAACTGAGAATCCCCATGAATGTAACAGTGATCAATGTACACTAATCCTTTTAACATTTCTGCACTTGCTCAGTTCAGAGTAAGCCAAGGGGAGAGTTCGATCTGATAGTCTGCAAGTTTATTTTGAATGTTTTATGTAACAGCATACTTTTTGCGATTTCCATGATGGCTCAAAAGGAATATTCAGTCTGCCATAACACATTCAATAATAGTGGAGAAAACAATCTAAATCCCTATGTGGGATAATATTAACCTGAATTCATTAGACATTAAGTCTATGATATTGCTATCTCAATTTGTGCACTTCCATACTTAACATTTACTATTTTGAGTGCAGATGTGCATTCACACTGAGAAGTAAAATATAGTGGCAAAATATAGTGTACTTTAAGTACCCAAATGTACTCAATACAGTCAAAACGTTGAATGTGGAATGCTGGGCACTTCTCACCCTCAATGGTAGGGGAAGGGGAGGGGCCACCAACCTGTTTCAAACTTGTGAAAATGATGGGCGAGGAAGCTGCAGCAGTTACAATTTTAATAGTGAAGACAATTTAAGTAATACATATGTTTTTTTTCATAAAGAACCACTATTGTAGTAAAATAGAGGTCATTATTGGGTTAGATTATCAATCTGACTTGAATTACAGCTGATACAGCATGATGTCCGTGGCTCACTACCACCAGCTGATCTACTGATCTTAATGGCAGTGTTCAACTTGAGACACCACTACCCCCGTAGAAATTCATGCACCCACGCAAGTAAGTAAATAGTGTGCATGTGTACTACCTGGAAGTGTACTAATGGAAGAATCCAAACTGTAATCTGGTACAGTGTGGACGGTGGTGCAGGATCCTCGTGAACATCTGGTTGTTCATACTGACTGTGGTCAAAGCAGCTCCAAAAAATGACCTCACCTTTTTTTTTTAATTTATTTTCAGACATGCTCAGCCAACATCTCATCAAAGCACTTTTTAAAGCAGTGTGAAATTTGAATCAGCATATACGCTACACTTGCGGGTCCTGTAGCTTGCCAATCATTGTAATGCGGCCTGTGCACTATTGCAAAACCTTGGAGGTGCACAGCTCGGCACACGGATCCACTATGCACAGCTGCTCAGGTCGCTGAAATAGCATTAAACAGGTTTAACTCACTGCATTATAGTAGTGCACTGGAAGTAGAGTCCTCATGCCAAGTCTGCACTCCCAATTCATTCTCCTGGTGCCAATGCATCCTACTAAGCCAAGTTTTCTAGGCCCACGCATAAAGAGTGGGTCACCAGGCTTTCCTATTTTATGCAAAGCTTGCAGGAAAGCACAGGGAGCTGCATGCTTTTGGCTCGGTACGATGGTCTCAAGTGATGTTAGCGTTCACTGTGACAGGAAGACAGAGGCCAACAAGTTGTTCATTTAAAATGACAGAGTGAGGCGTCTAGTGGAGTTAATTACAAGCTTTATGGTTTGCTTCACTTTATTAATTTAACTTTTAGTAAGTTGGATGACATTAAGCACACTAGACTTACTCCATTGGCCATGACTAAGGCCAAATTGCATGCAGAGGCAGAGTTTTCCCCAGTCGATAAAATGCAACATATGCAATTTATCTAATTAGCTGCTTTGAAGTTGGCTTAAATTTTGTCTTCCTTCCTCCACTGAGTCAGGACATGCTGCTGTGGTCCCAGCTTGACTCTATCCTCTTCTGTTCTCAGCAACCGTCTTTGCAGCTGGTTGCCCATTTGGAAACATTCTGCACAGATGGTGATTTGAGATCCGAGTAGAGTGTTCCCACTGTTTTTACATATATTATGATGGGATAATTTTAGGAAGAAATAAGAAATAATATCTCCACTAAATGAAAACTTTGATCAGTGAAGTGTGTTCTATTGGTAAGTGCAGTGGCCTTAAGGCCGGGGTACGCTTGAAACAAACTATCGTACAACATGTCCGATCACATCTGTCTCAAACAGCCACAGTTAAAGGCAGGATGAGCAGCTTACTGTCATAACGATGAGCAAGACACAATAATTACATAACACTTTGGGATGGTATCTCCTCAAAGGTATTCACCAAGCCCCCTGGAAGTGCACCGGTTGTGATCCCAGTGTTTGGAGTGGCCAAACGGTGGTACAACAACTTCCGTGTCTGTTGATTGACATCAGTGGGCACAAAAACACTTTTTCCCATAGACTTACATTGTGAAAGAGACGTCTGTAAATCAGCAGATAATTTTTCTTGAGATAAATCAACTACAAAGTACAATCCCTCTAATAGTTCTTATTTTAATCATTAGGTCCTAAAAGTTGTAAAACACACTAACAGCCAAATCCAGTTATGTCCCTTCCTCCGTTTGTGTCTATGAAGACCCAGACCATGACGACAGCACGAGCCGTGACGACGGCATGACGTGGGGATCCCGTGAACGAGTCCTGTGAGAGAGCGGACACAACTGCATAATGCATATTACTACTGCACACTGGACATGTGCCTTAGATGCAGAAGATCGCCGGAAGATCCGGTTACTTTTCCAGGCAGAAGTTGAGCCATTTTGTCTTCATGTACCACTGAGCAACTTTCATAGGAATGAGTGGTATCCAGCTCTATTTATACTTCCATAGTGTTCACACAAAAAGTGACAACAGCAGTTGTGCAGAGACTGGAAACGTGAGAGAGAAGTTTAATTCCTGCTTACGTACTTTCTCACCTCCACATACCTAGCCACTCGCTGAGTGAAGCGGGTTTACTTGTCAGCAGTTTTGATTCAGAAAGTTACAGAAATTGTCTCCGGTGGGAGAGGAGACGGAGCAGGGGGTTTCAGATGCTGTTTGATGATCTGACCTGCACTTTGTTTGAAGCGTACTGACCCCCTCGGGGTTCAGTGGTTACTCTGAGCAAACCCTGAGCTAAGCCAACAGCAATCAATAGGTCAATGCTTTGATTGGGCGAAGGATGAATGTCAGGGGTCAACTATCAAAAACAATCATGGCTGACTGAGCCAACTTCATCTTCACCATGGAAGCACTGAGGGAGCTGCTCTATCCATCCATCCATCGTCAACCGCTTATCCCGTTGGGGGTCGCGGGGGGGCTGGAGCCGATCCCAGCTGGCATTGGGCGAAGGCAGGGTTCACCCTGGACAGGTCGCCAGTCCATCGCAGGGCACTAGCTGCTCTAATGATCCGCTATTACTTTGTACTCTAATTCTTTGCTCCTTCTACTATCCCAACGCTTTGTTTTGCTATGCATTACAGCTGCAACAATTGATTGATTAGTTGTCAACTATCAAATTAATTGCCAACTATTTTGAAAAGCAGTTAATCAGTTTGAGTAATTTTTTCAGGAAAAACAGGATAAATTCTCTGATTCCAGCTTCTTCAATGTGAATATTTTCTGGTTTCTTTGCTCCTCTATGACAGTAAATTGGATATCTTTGAGTTGTGGAAAATAAAAACATTTGAGGATGTCATCTCGGGCTTTGCGAAACACTGATCCACATTGTCACCATTTTCTGACATTTTGTAGACCGAACAACTAATTGATTAATCAAGGAAATAATCTGCAGATTAATCGACGATGAAAATAATTGTTTAATAAAACCTTACTCCCTCCTCTAAGCATAAAAATAACTATACATCTCTTATTTTGTCGCTCAATGAGGAAGCGGACTATTAATAGCATTATCACTAACTGGATTGTAAGTACATACATATGAAGTGCACCCTATCAGCCATATGTGATCGCTATGTCAATAATAGTGATTTTCACCTGTCAGTTACTGCATGATGCTTTGATATGCAAAACCTTGATCAACATCCACAAAGACAATTAAAGACTATCACCGTTTAAATCCCTGCTGTCTCTCCTATTCCCTCCACTCCTGTGCTCAGTCAGGGGCTGATTCCACTGGCTGCTCTTAGTGCCTAATGAACATGGCGGGGGGCGTGAGCGTTTGCCTGTGTTGCAGCTGAACCACACTGTGCTTAACATGACATTGGGCTAGACCAGAGGTTTCGTGTCTTTGTGACTGCTCGGCTGGCGGACATGTCTACTGATCTGAATGACAGATTAAAGCTGGTAACTGAGCAGGGGGCTGGAGGTGGGGGGTATATATGGTATGTGTACCGAAGGAAAAAATTATTGTTGCCTGGTCCAAAACAAAATGACAGTTGCAGCCAGTTGGGTGCCAGTGTTGCAATATATAAATAAAAAATGAATACAAACAATAACTGCGTGACTTAACATGTTTAACAGACCTGCAGTATTTGTGGCTGTGTTGAGGGCAGCAGTGTGGTTTCACCTGACTGGGCCTCAAAACTGATGCCTGTTTCTTCTGTAGACACTGAATCAACTCAGTTACACAGAATCTCTTTTATTCACATACTATAGGATCTGCAAGGGGCGGTAGCATTCAGAGTAAATATTTAATATATGTAACTTGATTTACTAAAGTAATTAGATGGTGGAGAAATAAATCACAGCAGCAATATATAAGACACTAAATTAAGCTTAAGCAGATCAAACAGCAGTCAACCTGCTGTTGAGCATGTAGCTCTATTTGTAGCCAGTTTAACGGCACATCATGCCAGACGCATGGGAAACTTGCACATGGCAAATTGACTTGAGATGGGAGGAGTCTGCCTGCAGCTTTATAGCTCCTGCTTGTGCATTCACCGAAGTGCAGAAATCTTCTCACAACTTAACACGCCTTGGCCTTAAACTGATTCAGCTGTTTAAGAGGAATCCTCTTGGAGTTTAAGTAAAATTAAACAATTAAGTAAATCAATGAACAAACAGCCCAAAGGACCAATCATTTGCCACTGCTGATCAGTTGCAAGAAATCGAAGGTGGCGTATCGGACGGCAGTAAACAAAGCTGAGAAACGTCCAAGTTTGTCACACAAGCTTGTCCACACTACAGCTGATGAGATGTGTCAGTCAAGTCACAAACCACCTCATTGTCTGCACCGACACACCAGTGTCAGTTTTGCGTGCAGTATATCTCCATCTTTCACGTCAAAGGACATCACCACCACCCAAGTCACATTAATGACTTATGAGTGGAAGAAATCTTCTCCAAAAGCTAGAAACCGTACTGATGCAATAATACGTGATGCTACGCCAACGTTCGACCAGGAGCTGCTCATTTAATCATTTGACACCAACGCTTCATGGAGTTTTCATATTGAAACTTTCCCTCTAAATTACTTTCCAAATGACTGGTGTTATCAGTCTTTTATCATGAAAAGTAACCTGATCTGACACTAAATCATCCTGGGTATAGCCACAATTTTCATTCCCATCTTTTTGTCATCTTTTCTAATTTACTCTTGGCTGAACTTTAAATTAGCGTGACACCACAGATTAAGGAGATGAGCCAGGCTTCTCTTATTTGTTTCTGGTAGTCAGAGTCATGTAGAGATGTTCACTCCTAATTAGCATAATGTCATATTCTTCCTCCCATTAAAGCTCACTTTGGTAACCAGGCAACAATAGTTGTAATACACCAAGGCACATTCAAAACACCTCTATTCTGCCTGACGGTAAGCTGGTTTCATATCTGTAAGGACTGGAAGTTAAACGATAAGTTAGGAAAGCATTCCATGTTAATTCTCTAAAGTCATTATCCGCAAGTTAACCTTAACCTGCCTTTATCAAACAGCTTCCTCGGAGGGGAAAAAGCAATTGTTTGAAGCTGAAGTAATTTACCTGATGGCAAAAACATTTTCCACTAAAATTAATCTGTACTGCCTCACGCCTCAGTCTAATTTGTTACGAACACATAAATAATTAACTCTAAACCAAAAGTGAAAATATTATTTCACACATAATTACATTTCTTCCTGATCATCATTGGCATGTTCTGCATACCAAATTTGCTACATTTTGCTGCAATGTCACAGTTCTGATTATAGTTATTTACTTGAACTCTTTGTCCTTCTGGGTTTTGGTAAACATAGCGGTAGGCATGAGAGGTGACAAGGTAGGTTGGTGCTGGAGGGTGAATTGGAAGCTGGTACAAATCTTTGTCAAATACCGTTGGATCAAACAGCTACTGAGATAGAGAGGTTGAAACAATGGCAAACACATTCTGGTGAAAAGGGCCTCAGCTAATTACAACGCATTAATAGGAATGAAACTAAACATGCTGCCGCTTGTATTTTTCTGTGAAGATATTCATGTCAATGGTGGAGCAAACAAAGCCACCAAATGACAACAGACTGCAGGGTTTCTACGAGGGGAAGATGTTGCCAGCGTCACTTTGATTGCCTCAAATGATATCCCCGCCGAGGTGATCAACCGCATATAGGCTGATTGGATATTTCACAGGGCGCTGCTGCTAATTTACAAGGTGGAATGTTGCCACTGTTTTGAAGAGAACGCTGGTATAAATATCCATGTTTAATACTGCGAGTCAGTGTTTCTGACTGGCTCGGTCAAGGCCCGTTGCAGCATCCAAACAGGCCCTCAGACTGTTTTTGTATTCTGCTTTTAACGTTGCCAGTGTCATCCTTTCTCTAAAACATTTCAGAAAAATAAGGTAGATTACCCTGTTGACGCTGACACATTTTGCCTCATTTTAAATTAATCAGCACCATCAAAATAACATTAATAAAACACAAAAAGGTGAGAGTATGCAGTAGCAGAATACTGAATACATTATAGGGCCAGCAGGGTAAATACTTACTATTTTCAGTCCATATTGAGGATCTGGACTGTGACTGTGTATTGCCAGGGTGTAAAGACAAAGAGAAGATATGCAGCTACTTCATAGTACCTAAAGTCACCCACTATGTGTGTGTAATGTGAATATGTATCATGAATATTAGGGTTGGGAGAAAAATCGATACAGTATTGCATTATGATAGTTTGCATGGCAACTGTTTATCAATACACAGACATTGAGTATCAGCCTTTTATTACATAAACTCTTAACAATCCGATGGCGGACCCGGCTGCTGTTTTTCAGAGGCTGTAGCAGGCACAGACTTAAGAGTGTGAACATACTGGTATCGTATAAAACTAGAAAACCCAAGGAATCGATTGGTGCCAACCACGTCATGTTAGCTTGTAGGAAAGAACGCTAAATAACAAGTTATGCAAAATTTTGAGGAGGAAACCTGACATGGCCACTTTCAAAGGGGTCTCTTGACCTCCTCCAGATATGTGATTGAAAACTCTGAGATGAACAGAGTGAAAACTGTATATTATTAAATAAAACACTGACAAACTGCATAATTTGCAGTTGAAAAAGGTAATAAATCAGCTAGTAACATTGCAAAAATGCAATAAGATTTAATTGTGATAATATATTGTGGGGCCTCTGGTGATTCCCACCACCAGTGGATAAGTCACCCAGGCCATCTAATATTATATCATAGTTAAAGTTAGACATCTTATTTGGCATCTGTATAAATGGCAGTACTTACATGTACTAATGAGGACTAAGAAGTGAAAATTAACACCCATTTCAAGTACTGTAAGTGAAGTTAAATTAGCTTTTAGCAGATAATGACGCCTTGGCTAATCATTTTGATGTTTTAAAGGTAACTTTTACTAGGCAAACAATTAGAATTAATAACAGGATGCTTTACAGTCTGACAGTCCTATTAAGATCAACACTGTAGGTGAGAATTGAAAATTAACAATTATTTTTCTCAGGGTTTCTGAAAAAAAAGTCCTGTTTGACCTTTCCTTCCCTTCCTACATATGCAGGAATTTATATATACACAGGACTACGCAAAAGATCAATGCCGGTTGTATCACTGGAGATCTAATATAGCACCTCCAGGATTCCTTTTGACAGAATGTGTAAGAGCCTAGCAACAAATACAGCTCCAGCCTGCCCTATCAGCACAGTGTTGCTGATGTTGCTCGTGCGCAAATTTAGCTCAGAGGGAAGTGACACCATGAACATGGGAGGTTTTCAAAGATTCAGACGCTGTCAGCGTCACAACTCCTTCACAAGGAAGGCACAACTCTTTCTGTCTCATGCATCCTGA
Source organism: Pterois miles (assembly GCA_947000775.1). Classification (NCBI taxonomy): domain Eukaryota; kingdom Metazoa; phylum Chordata; class Actinopteri; order Perciformes; family Scorpaenidae; genus Pterois; species Pterois miles. The sequence continues at coordinate 803,472 of CAMQGK010000334.1, forward strand.
CTGTTTTTCAATTTAGCATCCCTGGCTACAATCAAGACTTTATACTTAGCAATTCTACACCCTTCTCCTCTTGCTAACTAAACCCAATCATCCGACTACTCTTACTTTTTTGATACCTCCTCTCACATTTTTTCTACCTATTGCACTGTTTCTTTCCCCTCTCCGTACCATTGCTAAGTCACCCATCCATCCCCCTACCTCCTTGGAGGGGACCCTGGATCCCTTCCTCCGTGACCACCAGCTTTCCACCATGGCGATGAGGCAGGAGAGCACCACGCCAGCTGCCAGGACGCAGAAAACACCAGCGAAGCTGTGGATGTCCAGGGCGTTGCCACGCTGTCGTGTCTGCACTGAGCTGTAGAGGTCACAGGGGCTGTCCTTCGGCCACCACTTGAGCTTCAGTATATCCATGTCACCGTTCTGTTGGAGCTCCAAGATTCTACAACATAGGCAGGAGACACAGTGAGCAGCATATGTAACAGGCATGGAAACAGGAGCTACAAACTTATTTAAATATTTTTTAAAACTTACAGAAGTAAGCATACGTGAAAAGGCAGGAATACATGAATGAATGTGTAGATGCATGAATGAGCAACAAGCCGACAATTCAGATGAGTAACATAACACTGTGAAGAGTGAGCACAGTTATTGGGGATGATAACAGATGATGTCTGAGTGCCATTTGAATGATTACAGAGACAAAGCTCTTCAAAACAATCAAGGAAAATGAAAAATATTTGCACAAGTCAATTGCACAAAACACTGCAGCTTTTACTGCAGTTGCTATAGCGCCCTTCTTCCATTTGAGGGCAGTGTTAGCAAGTTAAAATCCTCGCTGATCCCTGACAACCATATTGGGCTGTCAAACTCATTATGGCTAACATTAATATGTTTTGCAGCACAGCGCGAGTACACTGCCACAATGTCATTATGCAGCCTAGCTTTAGTCCCACGATTGATGGCTTCAGAGAGGATACAGCTCAGAGGTTGATGGGGTCCCTCTGTTAGCCTTCAGCTTATTATTTAACTGGGTCGTTCATTTTGGTTTGGAGGAGAGCTGCAGACACACACAGACAGACAGCTGTACGGAGACTCTGTTAGCATTCGGCTGGATATTTAACGAGCGATCTGGCGTGGAGGAAAGGGAGAGACAAAGAGGAAAAAGGCAATGTAGGAATGTGTGTGTGATTATACCTCCTTCACAGGCAAGCACATACTAACACAGAAAACAAATAGATGCAAATAATCCCTCACAGGTAAACAAAGCCACCACGGTGATTGACACCAATGGGGTAGATACACAGTGAAAAATGAACAAAGTCACAAACTTGAATGTATGCATGTTAAAGCGAACCTCAACAGGATTCATACATGTGTACACAGACAGATGTTTGCAATTATCTGCACAACTTCCAAGGGGCAAACCCCTCCTGCAATTTCAGTGACAACACGCTGACATGAATGACAGTGCCCATCTCTCATCTTCATTCTTCCTCGGAATACACAAAACGGACCGAAATCAATCAAGAAATGCAAATGAGCCCTGCAGACAGTTTACATAATTAATTTCATCCACAATAGCCAGAAAAAACATGGCTCATTTCAATGTAAATCAGCTAAACAGGCTCAGCATGCCGCTCTATAACCACGTCACTCTCATTTAGGGACACTCTCTTATCACTCCCCAGGCTCCACTGAGCTGGTGGGACTGGTGAACTGCCTGGTTAAAATGGCAGTTGTGGTTGTAATTGATGGGACAGATTAGAAAGAGAGGAAAGGAGGAGAGGAGAAGAAAGGAGGAGAGAGACAATGAGAGACTAAAAAACTAATTCAAATAGCAAATCCATCAACAGTCACTAACAAGAGGTAAGAGAGGAGAGGAGAGGAGAGGAGAGGAGAGGAGGAGAGGAGAGTTGAGGGGAGGGGAGGAGGTGAGGAGAGGAGATGAGTGGGGAGGGGAGGGGAGGAGACAGTCACAGCTAACAGTCACTCTAACAAGAGAGGAGAGGGGAGAGGAAAGTCGAAGAGGACGAGGAGACGGGGGAGGGGGGAGGAGAGGAAAGGAGGAAAGAAGAGAAGAGGAGACAGGAGTGGGGAAGAGAAGAGAAGAGAGGAGAGGAAAGGAGAGAAGAGGAGGGGAGGAGAGGGGATGAGTGGAGAGAGGAGGGGAGGAGAGGAGAGAAGAGAGGAGGGGAGGAGAGGGGAGGAGAGGAGACGAGAGGAGAGGGAATGAGTGGAGAGAGGAGGGGAGGAGAGGGGAGGAGAGGGGAGGGGAGGAGAGAAGAGAGGAGGAGACGAGAGGAGAGGGAATGAGTGGAGAGAGGAAGGGAGGAGAGGGGAGGAGAGGGGAGGGGAGGAGAGAAGAGAGGAGGGGGAGGAGAGGAGAGGAGTGGGGAGGGGAGGAGAGGAGACGAGAGGGGATGAGTGGAGAGAGGAGGGGAGGAGAGGAGAGAAGAGAGGAGGGGAGGAGAGGGGAGGAGAGGAGACGAGAGGAGAGGGAATGAGTGGAGAGAGGAGGGGAGGGAGAGGGGAGGAGAGGGGAGGGGAGGAGAGAAGAGAGGAGGAGATGAGAGGAGAGGGAATGAGTGTAGAGAGGAGGGGAGGAGAGGGGAGGGAGAGGGGAGGAGAGGGGAGGGGGGAGAGAAGAGAGGAGGGGAGGAGAGGAGTGGGGAGGGGAGGACACAAGATCATGTCCACCAACTGCCGGCTTGAATGTGGGATTGTTTGGCTCAGATAAGCATAGATTAGAGCCAAGATTAGATAAGACTTTGTGTAGATGATACACAACATTGATTCACAACAAATTAAACCACACTGATCTGTAATAGTGTTCAGCAGTAGTAGAATAGTGGCAGCGCTGGCCTAGTTGTACGCCCTGGTTATCTCTCCACCGGCATGACGAAGAAGTACAATCATTGCGTATCAAGCCTGCATCTGTTCATTTTCAGTACTGCTCCTTTTTCTTTCAGACCTGTTACTTTTGGACTGTACTATTGTTCAGTATAACACAGGACTAGTGCTTCTGAATGTTTGACCACTCCTCCGAGTGCTAGACTGCTGGAGGAGTAAAAACACTTCACCGTGGCACTGTAAGATTAATATCTGAACAGCACCTGTGTTTAATCAAAATTTAGCCAGCATCGTAAAGTTTGTTCTTAGCTGATGACAGTATCAGAGAAACAAATCAGCGTTTATGAATGTTAAAACAAGCTTTTCTACCCTACTAGAGAATGGTTGTGCCTTTCATACAGTGCTGACCTTTCAATCTGTCACTTTGACAAAAGATCCTTCACGTACACAAACAAGCCTGCACTCTGACAGACGGCTTCGGAGAGAGACGGATTACACACAGGCTAATGAGATGGAATAAGAGCGATCCCACCTTTCAAAGAAGCCAGGCAATGTTTTGTCAAAATATTTCATCATTTCTTGCTTGGAATTCTGCCAACATCTAAAGATTTCTTGTCTGAGCTGATGTCTCTTCATGTCTGCTGAATGAAAGTGGCGTTCTTTCTTTCTGTCTTATCTCTGCTCATGACACTGTTCTTGTGTCACAAATGTCACACGGGTTTTTGTGGAGCACCAAAGGAGTGGAAATAAGTGGTGGCATTTTCTTGTTTCATCTACTTTAACATCTGTAAACATAATAGACAAGAAATTACTTTGTGACAAAACTCTACAGACGGGTTTACTGTTGACCTTTGAGGGGAAACAAATAAACAGTAGAAAAAGGTAATTAACATGTCTTTCCTTGCAGAGAGAAACAGTGATGCCACCTGAATGCAATTGTTAAATATCCTTTTTTAAAAATTATTTTTGGGTCTTTTTTTTGCCTGTATTTGACTTGCAGCAATTCTATCCTGGACCACTGTTAAGCACTCAGCCTGAGTACATGCGACACCTGGAAACCCTGCAATTTTAAATATGACCTTTCTGTGTATTGAGGCTGTATCTATAAGTTAAAGGTTTTGTATATGGGATTCAGAGCATTAATACACTGTAGCAGCAAACAATTAGCAATGTAAAGATATAAGCTGGATTTCCTGTTCTATGTTCCTTCATTCCCAGGACTACTTTCAAAGGTTACTAAAAGGTTCCTTCAGCCCATTGTTGTCTGCAGTTCCATAGCGGTCTAAAGACCTATGAAAATAAGGTAAATCAGTCTGCTGATAAATGAAGCAACATGACTTGGGACAAGGGCTGCTTTTGATCAGAGGTGTAAACAGTGTGACCGCCCGTTTTCATCTAAAAAAACTAAAATTTCAGGTTTTGTCTCACGGTAACAACATTTACTGCAGCACAGTATTCACTGATGCGCACTGGATGTGATTATCAAAAGAGGAAAAATAGGGAACAGAAGAGGAAAATGAAACGTCTGTCTCCACAGTAAATCATCTGTTGAGTGTTTTATGGTTAGTTATTTGTGCTTTAGCACATAACCACGGTGAAACAATCAGAAAATAACTTCACCGTCTCTTCTACCGCTAACCCTCTCAGCGCGCTCACGCTATCTCTCTCTCTCTCTTTGTCTTTTTTTTTTAAATGAGAAGGTGACAGCGAAGCCTAACTTTACTTTTAATTTAGACTTAAATTTAGACTCTGGTCCCTGCAGTTGAAATGCAGTTAATTCCTGAAAATGTTCCTAGTTCCAGAGGAAAGTTCCTGCGGTGGTAAACATGGTGGAATAATGTCTACCTGAGCAGAGTGCTTGGTTTACATAGCCGGGCCGGCTGCACATGCATGTTTGTGCATGTGAGTCTCTCTGTTTTACCCAGTGCACTCTTATGGTGGTTACTGCTGAATTGTCAGGGAAGGTGCAACACCCACCCTTTGGTTCACCCCTTGGTTAACTCTGTTAGCTCAGCAGTGTTGTTATTTGCGCCGTTAGCGCTGTTAGCACCATTAGCTGCTGGCCGCCGGCTCCGCTGTCTCCATGTTGAGAGCCGTGTGGAGGCAATAGATATGCTTCTGAATTCCGAACTCCTTCCCTTCTCCAGACAAATAAAAGGATGCCAAACAAAACAACAAAGAAGAACTAAGAGGCTCACTCCTTATCGTGATCAAAGATCAAACGGATCAAAACATAAAAAAAAGCCAAACATTTCAAATTGAGACTTTCATGAGAGGAATCATTAGGATGCGACTAAGCGGTATGTAACTTTGAGGGAGGACAGAGTGGAACAGATTTGAGATTCAGGACAGAGTGCTTTCTCTCTCCTTCTATTATGACCCTGTCTGCCCGCGAAGCCCATCATCTATCATCCCGCACTAATTGGCCTTTCAGACTTATGCAAAGGCTCCGTGTCCGATGACGGCCCTTGAATCAAACCCCAACGCTGACCTGCACTCTCAAGGACACACACATACACACATAGTAGTTACCTACATTTAACTTCTATTTATCTAACTGATGCTGAAGAGGACCTATTATGCTTATTTTCAGGTGCATACTTGATGATTAATGTGCAAAAAATGCTCTACTTTTCTCATACCAGCTCTTGAAACACTCTGAGCTACTCAAAAGCCCAGTCTGCTCTGATGGGTCAACTGGACCACTCTATTGTGATTGGTCAACCAAACCAAACTCTTTGGACTCCGCTCCGGCTCCACTCTACCTAGCTTTGTTTTTGAGGGCGTGCCAAACTAGCTGCTAGGCAGGAATTGTGCAAATCAGTTACTTTGTGACATCACCATGTCACGGAGGAAAAGGCGGGACTTCAAGTAAGGTGTTTCAGGCAGTTTCAGGCAGTTCAGGAGCAGTGTTTCTGTGGGGGACAGTAACTCCCTTTGGTGTGGACTTTGTAACTTTGCAAAATTTTTATGTGTGCAAAAAATACAAATAACGCACAAAAGGAAAGGGGAAAAACATAATAGGCATAAGCATAATAGGTCCTCTTTAAGCTGCCTTTATCCTGTCTGCAGAAAAAAAAAACACTTATTTCTCTCTTATAGTGGAATACTTGCAGGAAAGAGGATAGAAATAATGACCATGCTGGTAATATTATGTGATGCCTGCTGCCTTTTTTTTTTTTTTTTAACTAACACCGAAATACAAGAGTGTGCCTGAGTTTGGACAGATGGTGCAAGTCAAAAGTGAAGTGGAGGATGTTCACATGCTACACTGCAGGGCCCATTTAAATATAATGACAATCCAGACATAATAACTCATAAATGGAATATGAGCTTGCCTGAGTAACTACTACTATTAATAAAGCTTCAATGTAGCTGTTTAGCGCTCAGTCAATTACTGATGACCAAAGTGTGGTAAGAATGACTCAACGGATGTAAAATCAGTTATCAATAAGCCTAGAAGAGGTCTCCGTTAACTCATGGCAGCTACTATGCAAGGAATAGCTCCATGTTAACAGAAACAGTGAGCATGGTGATGATCATTTTTACTCACAAAAGCGGTTACCACTGCTCTTCATTTATCTCTATCCCATGGCTGACAGGCAGGATGAAAGGCCACTGTGAGCTGCCTGACAAAAACATGGGTTGAGTCAAAGGTTTCCTGCCGTACACCATCTGTATAGATCTCAAATTTGTCTGTCGCTGTCTCACCAAAAGAAACACATCTTCCCTTGAAAACACAAATTCCCTTGTGCACACATATGTGCAAACACACAGCGACGCAATGCGCAAGCTGTGAAAGCCAAGTCACACACACACACACACACACACCCAAAATACACTGCAACTCTGCAATGCATGGTTTGTTTGAAACAATGACAAACTGACATAATGAGAGCTAGGAGGAGCTAATTAAAGTGTGTGTGTGTGTGTGTGTCACGGTCTTTATGTCCTCATGAAAGATCCACTACATTGAGTCTGATGGAGTTCATGATAAAGCACAGGAGAGGAACTCTGACAACTAATTTATTTTCCCCTCAGCAGTGTGCATTTCCTTGCACAGATATCCAAACTTTTTTTTGCTTTAATTTCAGTCTGAATATGTAAAGTAAAGAACTGAGGGAGTGTACACTTAGATGTTTTTTTCGTTCCTTCAGGGTCTGTTAGTGTTTTTTGCTCAAAGCGTCATCAGTCAGCACACTGACGCTGCCTGAGGTATCGTGAAATAGATCACTTTAATCCCTAAAAATAGCACCGACTATATATCACTGCAGTCTGAGGACGTACAGTAGAGGTATCATGATCTTGCTGTGTGTTGAGGTTTCTAGCTGCATTAATATTGCAGTAAAAAACTATGTGCAATGTAAAGTAAGTAGGTAATTCACTATTTTTCAAGGTTTCCACAGTGGTCTAAAGGCCTGTGAAGATTAGTCTGCTGACGTATGAATCAACATGTCAGGGCTGCAGGGGTAAAAAGTGTGATCGCCCTTTCTCATCTAAGAAAAAAAAAAAAGAAAATTAACCTCAGATTTTGTCTCACTGCAATAACATTTACTGCAGCATAGTATCCACTGATACACATTGGATGTGATTATCAAAAGAGGAAACAGAAGGAACAGAAGAGGAAAATGAAACTCAGAGCGTCTGTCTCCTCAGTAAATCATCTGTTGAGAGTTTGATGGTTATTTATTTGTGCTTTGGAACATAAACACCATGAAACAATCAGAAAATAACTTTACTGTCGCTGTCTGTCTCTCTTTTAATGTCTTTTTTTACAGCGACAGCAAAGACGAACTTTACTTTTAGTTTAGATTTAATTTAATCCCTGGTCTCTGTGGGCGAAAGGCAATGACTTGGTGGGTGTTCCTGTGGTTTACAATGGGCTATAATGGAGTAATGTCTACCTACTATAATGTACAGTATATCACTGCAGTCTGAGGATGCACAGTAGGGGTATTAGTGCCATGTCCTGCATTATAACACAGGGGTTGCTATATATAACTGCATGTGGGTTTCAATGTCAGTGTCTGCTGCATGCATGAGGGGAATAAAGTGTGTGTGACAGGTGAGATGTAATTACAGAACACGTGTAAATTGTGTGTCTATCTGGCAGTTACGGCCCTTTTCTGTGTGAAACAGCTATCCTGTGTGTGCATGAACAGCATGACTGCATGTGTGTTGTCTTTTTAACGGTGTCTTATACAGTATATTAAGTGCGTGGTGTATGCATGCGTGCATCCTCCTGCGTCTGTGGGTTTGTCTATGAAACAGCTGGTGTGCTGTGAGATGCATTAACACCGTGTGTGTAATGAGTTATCACCTTGCTTTAAGATCGTTGACTTTGACTGGGGAGATCTATAATGACTTTAACACTCCCACTGGCTGTTAAAGCAAATGAGCGAGGGTTGCCCGTGTGCTGGTGGGGGGGGACTATTGTGTGCCTCTGAGTGTGTCTCTATGTGTGCGCTCTGTCTCCTCTTCCCCGTTCTCGCCGCAGTGGCCGTTACTGCGTGGACTAGATGTTGCCATGGCAACTCTTTGGCAGTAGCCTTGATGGTGGGATGATCACACATTATTAGTTGATTCAAGCTGAAAAAGAAAAAGAACACTGTAGTGGTTCGAATAAAAAGGGCACGGGACAGACGACTCGCAGAAAGGAATAGGGCTAGGGCTAGGGATAGGGCGACTAAGGGGAAACGTGAAAGATGTGAGAAAGCTGCGAATTCTTTCAGGTGACAAAACACATTCATGATAAATAATGCTGAGATCACACACAGGGAGGAAGAGAGTGAGAGAAAGTGACTCACTGATTTCACATAATGGAAAGCCGAGACATGGGCATGAACAAATAATCCTCCTTCATTTACTGTCGCTCTTTTTACTCATGGAGAAACGTACGAGCGTGCTCTTGTACAAGTAGGACCAATTTGAGTTTTAGACCCTCAGAATGAGGACAAGGTTAGAAAATCTTATTTGGCCCCAACTTTTCCAAAATGCTGTTTACAGATTAACACTTGTTTTTGTGGTTACACACCTGGCTTTCCATTAACTACAATGTAAACCTATCCACGGCAGTGGACAGTAAACACTCAGGGAAAGTGCTGTTGGGATGTAGCTTAAAGAGCGGGCGAGCGGGAGGGGAGGTGAATGGGTCCAACAAACACAAGGCTCTCATCCAGGAGAACGCCGTTTGTGTCCCGTTCCACTTTGACGTTACAATCAGCTGTTGGTTCATGTCCCGTGTTCACAACTTCAAGTTTCATTTTCGGTTTACAAATGTAATTTTAAGCCCACTGTGTGTGTTTTTTCTGGCTTTGTTGCCTGAACCTAAGCAAGAGATTTTGTTCCCAACATCAAGCAGGTGTTTAGTGCGACTGCAAAGTGACGCAGAGGGGTCTGACAAAGCATCAGTGTGTGACAAGTTGGGGTGAGAATGTGTTGGTTAAAAGAGAGAAGAAAGAAAGAAGAAAGATTTCTTAATTCCCCCAGGGGGGAAAAATATTTTACCCTTTCAAAGAAATATACAGGAAAGGAGAGAGAGAGAGGGGGGGGAAAAAGGGGGGGGGGCTAGCAGAGGGAAGAGGGGGGGGGGAACCAAACAACCACGGCACCCCCTAAAAGTAGGGGTGACCCCTAAGATTCGACTAATTGACAATTCGATCTAAGAAGCCTGATTCTGCTGCCAATCTCATCGCAGTGATGGGAAATGTGGTAATGAATTGGAAAGGCTCATTCATAAATATTAATAAATAAGTTGACTATAGGCAAGACCAATCACATTTGTCTATGTTAATTCTTGGTCAGGACACTCCTAGTTAAAAAAAGAGGCAGTGGTTAGGGTAAATGCTGTGGTTTGACATGTGGTTTGGATGGTTTAAGTTGGTTAGGTGATCGGGAATGCATTATGTCGGAGTGGTTCCTCACAAGTATCGATGCAGATGCACAAACACAAATTCACGCCTCTAAGCTAAACTGCTGGTATAACGTCAAAAGAGAATAGTGTTTAAAATAGAAGGCAGCCTTTAGTGGTTGGGAGATCATCAAGTCTAAAAGACAAGGGGAGTGTGTTCCCTGTATTTACCTAAAAAGCGGGCTTTTAGGAGTTCATTTGACAGCAATATCTATTTGTAACAGTTTTAATGAGAAGCCTCTAATGCTGTAAATGATACCCCTACTGGAGTGAAAATGGACTGTTTCCAAAGAGATTTCACACTGTGTTGCTGCACCACTGCTGGGGTAGGGGAAGTGTATTTCTAGCTCAAATGGATGGTGAGGCCAACACACTGGCAACAAAGTGAGTTTTGAAAGCCTGTTATCTCAGCACCTGGCAAACTGATCGTTGAGTCACTGGTATTGATCAACTCAGCTATCAACCCCCTCAAGATATATTATGGCTATTTTCTGCTATGGGACAGTAAAAATCTCACTTATTGCCCCTTTAAATGCACTGTAACTCCATATATTGTGTTGATTCTGCAGTCTTTCCCAGGCCCATCCATAAGGCCCCTATAAATACAGGTTATGTCCCATGCTGCTCTTTCCCCTGTAGCAGGTTTTACTGCAGCTGGAGCCAGTTAAAATGCAGAGTGCTGGGGGTTAGATGATCAAGCATAATATGAAACAGTTCAGTGAACCTCAGAACTTAACTGTTTCTGTGAGGGGTGTAGTGCATAGAGCATACTACCATCTGAGAACAGCTGAATATGTCTGCAGCAACTTAACTACAACACAGTCTTGCTCTTTTGTACGAATATCCTCTTGCTGTCACCTCTGTAGCAAACACAATTTTAAGTTGGAGATAGTGAAAAGTAGAAGTAGCGGTGAGGTGAGAGGTGGAGACAAGGGCAGAAGGCAACACAAGTGAGTCAGAGAATAAGGGAAGATGGAAAAAGCTGGCAGCGTATTCAGTCTGGATGGATGGCTGACAACTAAATTGTACAATGGAGGAAAGGTGAGAAAGCAAGGGAGACAGAATGGAGGAAGTAGAGAGGAGAAAAGACAAATGATGAGATGAGTGAACAGAGGAAGAGTGTCAAATGAAATGAGCAGACAGGGGAAAAAAGAGACAGAGGGTGCTAAAATGAGTTTGTTGCTGTGAGACGACAGTTGGCTGTCAGCTCCTTAAATGAGACGAACTGAGACTGGCTGCCTTGCTGGTGTTAGCCTCACTGGAAAACATGAAAGCGAATAATGTTCATCTTATAAAGTCAAAAAAGTAGTTTCATGCTTAAACTGTATAAAAGAAGTGGATGTAGTCACTGTGATGTCACCCACTGGTTTGTGGACTGCTGTTTTGAAGCCTCGAGTCCAGCATTTTGGCCGTCATCACGTTGTTTTTTCTTGTCATCTTAATCATTTGCAACCAGAAGTGACACAAGAGGGTGAAGCCAAGCCCTAAAGCACCCTGCTTTATGGTCTAATTTAGTGGTTATCAATCTTATTACACCAAGTACCACCTCAGAAAATATTTGGCTCTCTAAATACCTCCATTATGACCAATGTTAAAATACAGTAGCGCAAGCACACGTACACATGGTACAAAGCTTTGTATGCTTTGGCCACTGGTGTAACACAAGACTGAATTGTGGACTTGCACTGCTTCATTTCATCACACTTGAATCTTAGAAAAAAAAATCAACCGGTTTGTCTTTCAGCACTGCATATTTGATTGTAAGATACCATTTGAGGTGCGATGGTTTCATCTATACACTACTGCCTGGGCTCTTCCTCCCTCCTGCTGTAACTGAATCCAAATTTGAGGTAACTCAAGTCATATTTCCTTGATTTACGCCATTTGCAGCTAGCAGGTGCTTCTAAAGTAGCTGCTAGCACTTGTGCTCGGTTCACTGTCGTCCACTTTAGTTTCTACAGGGCTGCTTGAAATACTCTCCTCCTGATCTGCACTTCTGTTCCTAAAAGTTCCTGTGTGGATCCCTGATTGCAGTGCATACCACATAATACCAGCCCACTATGTAGCTGCAGCTATGTGACCAAGGACATGGAAAGGAGGCTGAGTCACGGTGGACATGAGACTTGACTACAGCTTCAATTACACTGTGCAAATGTTATAAACAGTTACTGTTTATTTTTACTAACTGGAGCTGTGGTTGAGTCCCATGTCTGCATGACTCTGCCTCCTTTCATAGGCCTTGTATGTGGTGGGGTTTCAAAATAAAAGTTTTTCAAAGATTCCTTATTGAAAAATATTTCTTTTCTCGGGGATTCCTCCTTGTTCCGCCTGAGGGAGCTTGTGTAACCACAGTTTGAGAACAATGGTTTATTTGACGCTACATGGGACCATAATTTCCTAAATGAACATCATGCTGTACTGAAGAAGACCTGAAACTAGTGATTGAGACCATAAAGTCATGTCTATAGTGTTTACTAAGGTAATATATCAAGTGAGAAAATGGGTAATTTGCAAAAAAAAAAAAAAGCAACTTTAAGGCACTTCTGAACTAGCTTCCCTTTTCAGACCCCAGAGTTGCCCACTGATTTCACTGCAGTTCTGATGTCTGCAGGGTCAAAATTGTTCAACATTTTGCTGTCAGAGTTCGAACATATCTTCGTAAATATGTGATTTCTCTGTGAAAACGTGCACTAAAGTAGGTACAATGAGACAGACAGGCTTTTCAAGGTGAACCCTTGTGTGGCTACAGGTATTTCAATTACTCTGGGTAGGTGGGGAGTGACAGTGATTAGGGAGGCCAGCCTTCAACCACTGAGCTGAATTCAAGCACCCATGTGAGCCAACAGCCCACTGAAGTGTCCTTAGATGCTGAGTCACCACAAGCTAAAGGTCTGCTGAACCTGAGCTTTGTTCTGCTTGCAGAGACAAGGAGGAATCGATAAAGCAAGAGATTATTATCATCACCTCATGTTGCATTTTGCTATGTGACCTGCCTCAAGGACTAAGCCAAACATAAGCCAAAAATATAACCATAAGAGGCACAAGATTAGCTACAAACCGACCTGTGCTGCAGTCACTACTTGGTTTATTTGTCCAAATCACTTCAGTACTTTTGCAAGCAGGGATGTGGATGTGTGTGAAGTATTAGTGAGAGAGTCAGCAGCATCGACCCAGTCAGCGAAGTGCACCTGCTCCTGATTATTCTCTCCTTGTGTTTTACTAAACAAAAAAGAGGAGACTGAAGCACACTGACCCACAGCCCCACATCAATACCCTGGAAAGTCTGTTTATTCAGCCACAGACCGCTGGAGTTGTCTCAGGCAGAAGAAATATTATTCCAGCACTGTTGGCGCATATTTGAGTTTGCTTTTGAGTGGATTTATTTTGATGCCAGATATAAAAAGAGTGTACCACCAGAGGTCTCTCCAGTGACCTTCCTTGTCACTTCATTTTAGTGGCAGAGACAACACGCTGGCCCCTAGCTGGCATTTACAATGTGTACAACCTGGTTGGATATGTGCTGAATTTCTAAAGCTACTGTATGTGCACATTAAAGGAGAACGGTAATGATTTTAGCTGTCCTACTGTTGAACTGATCATACATCCTGATTATCTCAAACATGTTGATTTTCTCAGTACAACATCAGCAAGGCAGCATGAGGGGTTTGAGAGCTGTGATCAGTCACAGTCAACATATCACCATGATGGTAAATGGGAAAAACGGACTTGGTAAGGTTTAGGAAACAAAACTACTTAATTAGGTTTAGGAAAAGATGGACTTGGTTAGAATTTGGCAACAGAACATTTTTGTGAGGTTTAAGAAAAGTTTGACTAGGTTATGTTTAGGCACCAAAACTACCCAACTGCGTTTAGAAAAACATGGACTTGGTTAGGATTAGGCAACATGACTTCAAAAGATCATTGAGCTATCATATTGCTCTTTCAGTTAACGGTGTGTCACTATACTGAAACTCAAGGAATGGGGTAAGAGAGGTCATTTACCCATGAGTCTTTGGTCCCTCAAGTAAAGTTTGCAAAGATTAATTATTCCAATTAGCGCATTCAGGGTTCAATGTCATACACTTTGTCAACAAAGTTTTCAATTAAGCACCATTAAGGCCCAGTGTGTGGGTGAACTGGAACAGATTATCAAGCTGAACTATGACAAACAACACACAGAAGTCAAACAGTCATTAACAATCATTAACACATGAGAGAGAGAGAGAGAGAGAGAGAGAGAGAGAGAGAGAGAGAGAGAGAGAGAGAGAGAGAGAGACATCCCCATCATTGATTGTGATTAATATAGATTTAATGAACATACTAAGTATGGGGGCTGAGTTTGACTGTGATGGATGGGTAGAAGAGTGACAGCTTTTGAATGAGAGAGGTTTAGACAAAGAGAGAGAGAGAGAGAGAGAGAGAGAGAGAAAGAGAGAGAGAGAGAGAGAGAGAGAGAGAGAGAGAGAGAGAGAGAGAGAGATATTAGATTGACATTTGACATTAAATAATTTCTTGTCATTTGGAACAGTGTCAATGTTATAGAAACACTGATACACACATGCGCACAAACAATCCTCCTTTCTTCGCTCACCACCCTTGGAAAAATGCATTATTTTCCTCCATGGATAGTGATTTCCATGGATTGGAAATTGAGGGTTTCAGAGCCTCCAGCTTAACTTGAACTCACTGTGTGAATGTGTGATGGAGAGAGAGAAACAGCAAATCAAATAATTTGCTTTTCAGCTTTTGGCTTCTTTAGCAGGAGCCTTGATCGAGCCTTATTTTGATTATGCATGTAGCTGACAGCATTATGGTGCCACAAAGAGTCTCAAAAATAAGCGTAGACTTGTCAAAATAAATTAGTCTCATGTTGATGATGATGATGTTTTAAATCTGAAATGTAAGAACTAATTTTAAGCCATTTTAAGGGTCTTCGGTGATGGTAAGCACAAGAATTGTTGTAACTGTTACTTGTGTTGTATACGGACTGTATTTAAAGATGGACGACATGACAGCTCCCCAAAAGTGAAGCCAAAACATCTTAATTGTCCCCTGGTGGCTGGTTGCAGGATAGGTCATAAATCTCACTCCCTCCATGATAGCAGATGGGACATGGGCCAAAATAAAAAGTCAAAGTACAAGTCTAATACATTTTTCCCAAAGATGGTTTCTGTCATTTAGGTAATTTTTTATCACGCTGATAAATGTTCATTTCTGTGTGTGTTCATTTCTCTGATACGTTTGGTTTTACTTAGTTATTTGCAGCTATAAAAAGGGGGTTAGATGTCATGATTGGAAGCTGTGAGTCCCTCTTGCTGACAATCTGCAGCTCGGCTCAGCTCGCGACTGATTCAGGCGGGTGACCTTGATACCGTGGCTCCTCCCTGGATCACTACTGCGCACACTCTGGCTCCAACCTACATGAAAATCTCAAGATGGCAGCTCCCGTATCCAGGATATTTCCCTTCTGTACTATGGGAGGCGCGTCATCCATCTTTATATACAGTCTATGGTGCTGTATGCAAGTGTCTCTTTTTCTTCATATGGGATCAACATGGAAATCTGGATTTGTAGCTATAACATGTAATAGAAATAAGCAATACAATAAATGAATCAATAAGAAAGAGAGACAGACAGACAGAGAGAGGTAGAAAAAAAAAACCTTGAAAAAATGCCAATACTTAAGTCAGTTCTTTGCTCAATCGGGTCCCCAAGAGCAGAACAGCAAGAGAAGCTAAAACTCAGTTTCCTCAATGAGGATTTTAAACTATGCAACTTTTTAACTTTTCTGTTTTTCTATGCTGAAGTTCAAAGACTTGAGCTTTTCCTTTAATACAGTACAATGAACTACTATGGAAACTAAAGCAATTTTTTTTGGCTGGCAAAATTCACTGCAGATACATTCACAAAAGTGTTACTTGCAGTATGAGCATTGCCTGTATATAAGAAGCGGACATATTCACCATAACATCGCTTATCGGTTTGTAGACTACCGTTTTGAAGCTTTGAAATCTAAATTTTGGCTGTTACTATCTTGGTTTTTGGCCATCATCATCTTGTGTTGTTGCAACCAGATGTGACATTAGAGGGTAGACCTAAGTGCACCCAAACATTGAATAAAACATTTTAGCCAACCTCTAAAGCATGCCCTGCTTTATGGTCAACTGACTCTAAATGGGACTATAATTTACTAAATGAACATCATGCTGCATTGAAGAAGACTTGAAACTAGCGACTGAGACCATAAAGTCATGTTAACAATATTTACTGAGATAATAAATCAAGTAATAGGAAGAAGTAGGGTCATTTTCTTCAATACAATCAGACTTCTTCTTGCAACCTGAGGCGTCTCCCCCTGCAGGCTACTAGAAAGAAAGCAAGTTTAAGGCACTTCAGCATTGGCCTCACTTCTCAGACCCCATTACTTCATTATCAATTAATCTGCTAATTATTTTATTGATACTGATTCATCTTTTGATTATCTAAAATTCAGAGAATAGTAAAAAAATGCTCCTCAAAGGTGACCATGGTGACATTTTCACCAACAGTCCAAAAACTAAATATCTTTAAATTTCATACTGATATATGACAAAGCAAAGCAAAATGTCCTCACATTGGAAACATTCCTGTTTAAGAAATGACTTAAACAATTATCAAAACAGTTATTTATTAATTTCATGCTAATTGATCAATTAATTAACACATTTTTGAAGCTATAGTTGACCTATTAACATGATTTTGGTTGCTAATTATGTCACCTGTTGTTATGTGTGGATATGAATGTCCTCTCTGCAGTTTTGTAGTTATAACGCTGAGTTGCCACATGTGTAAATAAATCTCCTTAAACAGAAGTGACAGCTATTTTTTAAAGATTCAAGTAAAAGCAGACTGTGTTGACTAATTACGAAGGCAATTAGAGAGACTTTTTTGTAATAACATTACATTTAATGTGCTGTTAACTCTTGTCTACAAAAGACAATTTCACCTACACTATAACACTCAAAGTGGTTCTTCAAAACAGCCCGAGACAACTGTGACAAAGAGCTAACAGTACTGGAGCAGGTATTATAGTCCTCCTCTGCAGTCTCTCTTTACAACCATTCTGCTGGGACTAAAATGTAAGATTTACATGGGCAACGGCAGCTTTAAAAGCCATTTATATGTGTCCTTCAATGGTGCAATTTGGTTTATTTCTATCATATACATTTCAGAAGAAAAACTCCACTATACGATTCATTAAATTTCACTTTGAGGTTTGCAATAACCAAACTTTCACAAGTCTGTTCATCAACAGTTTTTTAACTATTGCTGACAATTTTATTGTCATGAGTGCTGCTGTGATAAAAGCTTGCCAGAATACTGAAAGCATCACAAACAAGTGTTTTTTATGAGTCATATACAGTTTACTTTGTATTCACGGGGACCTACAGCCCTTAAATATCACTTCAACAACAACTTTTAGTATTGGACTCCTTTCATATTAGTGACACATTGCTTATTGTGGTTGGACTTTAATTTAACGTCTAGATAAGATAAGAAATATATGCATGAAAGAGCTAAGGCTGCAGAGGGAATAATAAAGAAAGGATGCATGGATTACTGAATCTAAGACTGCACCAAAGATATTAGGTTGGAAGGAGAGACAAATAAATAATAGATAACCCTTACACACATAGGCATACCTCTTGCCCCTGCTATTATGTCTTTAAACATGGTGCTGTAAGGACACATTAGGAGGGTTCAGGAGCAAAACACCCCTTCTTACACTGTCACATTACTTACTGTATGTGAAACACATATTTCTCTTACATGGACGAACATGTGTTTCTGTTCAATTGAGAAATAAACAAACCACTTGAGCCGTCAAAAAGTTCCAATCCCTCACCGCTGTCCAAAATCGCATCTCATTTGACGAAGCAATCAGAGCTGATGGGTGATAATTTTGCTGCGGTTACTTTCAAACAACCCAGGTAAGGATAATTACAAGCCGCAGACTAACAGGCTAATGTCATCTCTACAGAATGAAGCTAACCTCTACTGCAGGGGTGTCCAAACTTTTTGCAAAGAGGGCCAGATTTGGTGAGGTTAAATGTGTGGGGGCCGACCATTCAGCCTGACACTCTGAACCATTAACATGATAACAGAATAACAGGTATCTTATTCGAGGGCCATATCAATCTGTGTATCATTTGTTCTTTTGTTTTTCAACTGAACATCAAAAATCCAAAAACAAAAATATGTTATTTGATTTAGAATCAGACATGATCACAATCAAACACGAAATTTATGTCAATTTTAGACTTGGATCAAAAATATGAAATGGAAAAATGAGTGCTGGGCCAAATTTGATTTTAATATTTGGTATACAAGACCCAGTTTGATTATCAGTTGAAAAACAAGAACAAATGATCCATGGATTGAAAAGACTCAGAGCATATCCATTAAAAAAAAGAAAAAAATAGAAGTGATTCACCTCAGAAGACTAAACATGTAACTTGTCTGCACTAATGTGAAGGGTGGCACTGAGATCTGGACTACAGTCAGTAGACCAGGTCTGGCTCTAAAGCAGTGGTTCTGATGCGCAGATGTCACGCAGGTGAGACTCTCTTAATCTGGTCCTCAGGTGGTTCTTGGATGTCCTCTCACATGTATGTCGAGCCAAACGAGCTCAGCATTTTCTTAGCAAATGTTTGAATCTCTGGGAACCTGCCTTCATCCAGCTGGCGGTAAAAGTTGACAAAGGGAGCTGCTGGTACGGACCGTGACTCTCCGCATCACACTGCAGCCCAATGCGGTCCAGGGAGGTCTGGAGCGTCATCAGAGAAAGGAGAGTTAAAAACTCTGATCTCCTTTTAAGCAGCTGCAAAATCCCTAAGCGGCGTTAAAACTCCTCAGCCAGAGATGAGGTGTCTGCTGCACACCTCCTCAATTGCGCACCGACTTTGTGGCGGGCCGCATATTGTTGATTTTATGACAAAGGCTGCGGGCCGGTGGAAATTTAAACACGAGCCGCAATTGGCCCGCGGGCCGGACTTTGGACATGCCTGCTCTACTGCATGCTCACCACGGCAATGTCTAACCCATGGACTCTGAGGTGCGATGTGTCCGTGATTGCGGCAATGATTTGTCGCTGTTGTGTACATCATTTGGCCCCTCAAGTGCACAGCACTGCCAGGGTCAATGCAAAAATGCAGCGTGTCATCACTTTATTTTAGAAGCACTCAAACATCAGCCCTTAGGCCACTGATGAACACCTGCCTGCAGGCAGGTCATAAAACAACAATATGAATGTATCTTTGGTGCTGAATATTACATAATAAATGCTGTGGCCATAATCAAATTTAGATTGTAGATGTGGCACTCCTTTCTCACCCCATGTGTGCCTTTATTGAAAAGATTTTTATGAAAACAACACTCTGATGACATGACCCTGATATCATAGCCATGAGTATATAATTCATTTTCTCCGAGCTGACATTTATCACCTACTTTCACTGAACTACACTGAAGATGGTGTCAAAATTCAAATCTGCAATGTCCTGACCATAACCACACACAAAGAGGCACCTCATCTATCTTGCAATCGCAACGTAAAATGTAATTGTGTTCAATATGTGCAATAAAATGTCTGGCCCACAGCTTATCTTCTTAGACTGCAGCACCCTCAAGATGTCCATCTGCTATGGATTAAATCTTCTATTTTAAATGTTCACATCAATGCCTGCAGAAAGTCACAGACAGAAATAATATATGCCTGGGAGAGAGGGCTTATTCCCCCCCCCGACACACACACACAATCGTGCCCCCTCAGCAGCACTTCAAAACAACTTGTCAGGAGCTGTCAGTTTAAATTAGCGGACTAGCCCTTTACGCGACTGTTTTCTGACTCTGGTAAATCTGCAGGCTGTCTCCATCAATCACAGAACAACAGCGCCCACGCACGCACAAGCACGTACACAGTTGCACATTATTTGTTCTACAGTGCAGACAAATACAACAACACACACACCCACACCCACACCCACACACACACACACACCCACGCCGTGGTGATGCACTTGCACTTTGGCAATGGCTTCTTCCAAACAAAGTGGTTGAAAACAATGAAGCTGTGGCAGTCTGTCTACTTCTACAGATGTCATCCTTCCCTCTTTCTCTCCCAAATGTCAAAGCAAGTGAATTCATTTTCATGTCTCCAATTACCTCCAGGGACCTGCTTATAGTATACACTCCTCAGGTATGCAGCACGCACACACTCATGGATATTAGGAGTGTCAGGATTCTCTAAATCAACGATTCAATTTGACATTCGATTTTTAGGTCACGATGTGTTTCTCGATGTAAAAATGCCATTGCCACACTATGGAGTCTAGATTTGTAAAGATCAACAGATCATTGGTTTTATGCCCTGACAACCATAATTTACACTTTCAACAAAAAGTAGATCCACTAGATGGCAGGAGGGTACTTTATACCAACAGCTAGAGCTTCTCAGAGTTTACGAGGCACACCTGAATGCACCACGATGCCCCTGTTGGTGCCTACGTGCTTTACAGGCCAGCATAAACTCCACTTTACCGTACAAAGCATTGTAGACACAGAATTGATTTTAAGTAGAGATAGCATGAATGTAGCTGAAGTCGCCAAAGAGTTGGATGAGCGCTGTTTTCTTTGGTTGCTGCAGTCTCTAAATCTTGTGCAGCCTACAAACTGTTGTTTTTCCTGTCAATGACATGTTCATTGTTTACATAACTCATGGGGAAGGGAAAATGTTGCCATATAGGTGACTTCAGGGAAGCAGGAGGATTTTCCCGGTAAGATTTTTTCTGGACGGACGTAAGTAGTTTGGGGCAGAGAGAAAAAAACTTTAAAGTCCTGCAGAGGATGAGCATCCCTAATTTCCAATTGTGTTGGAATAAATTATAGAAGTGCACATGATCCATATAAAGTATATTAGGGCTGTCAAAGTGAACGCGATAATACGTTAATGCAAATTTGTTTTAATGGCACTAATTTCTTTAACACATTAATGCAACTTGCAATTTTTAGATTCTAGTCATTTTTAACGCTAGAGTGAAGATGGCATCATATGAAACAAGGAACCCAAAGGAATACATTGGTACCAACCATGTCATATTAGCTTGTCATGGAGGAGGCTAAATAATGCTACAAACTTATGCAAAATTTTGACATAAAGCCAAATAAAGCAAATAATAAATAATATCTCATAATAAGATAATAACCAAAAAGCAAGCATATTTGCCCACTCCCATCTTGACAACTATGGACAATCATACAATTAATCACAATTATATTATAATAATATAATAATATTTAAATTTATTGATAGCCCTACAACAAATATAAATATGTTTCCCAAGAAGAAAAGCTCTGCCTACATATAAAAATGTAATTAGAATATCTATTTTATGAGCAATGACTTCCACAAGCTGACATCAAATAAAACCATAATGATATAACACCTTCAAATGTTCCCCTCCTGTTGAGAATGATCACAATTACTGAAAAATCCAGCCCAAAACACAAACAGAAATGCTTATATGCTTATATATATATAGTAATTATTTATTCTGACTTAAAGAGTCATAAATTCAACTTAATATAATATATAATATCATAACTTTGGCTTACTATGTAAAAATTTGGACATTATGTACTTCAAATCTGGACTTAATTCCCATAAAAAGTCATAAATGTACAAAATACCTCAAAATCAAGCCTTGAAAAATGAAAATCTCAGTTTTCACATTAAATATACATAGCTTTGAGTTGTTTCTTTTAAGTTTGACCCTCTGAGGTTACGTCAAAAGTTTAACTTAATTGTCTTAATTATGACTTTCTATGATAACTAATAAGAAATTTCTCATCATTTGGGCTTTCTATGTCAAAACTCTGACTTATTTTAATGTAAATTTGAATATGATTTCCGTTGGAAGTCATATATGTATTAAGTATTTCAGAATTGAGCCTTGAAAAATTAAAATCTCATAATTTTCTGCAATTATTACACTTTGCAAAGTCATCCAGTGGGCCAGACTGGACCCTTTGGTGGGCCAGTTCTGGCCCTCGGGATGCATGTTTGACACCCTTGAACCAGATTACCACTGCGGACATGGACAGTAGTGGGTACATCAACAGTTAGAGCTCTTGGGAAATGCATACATTTTGTTGTGTTGGAGTTAAATACTGGCACAGAGAATGCTTGGTATATATGGAGTTGAGGAATACAAGATGGCATCATCAGCATATTTGATAGTTGTAAAAAGGATTGTATGAATGTGGTGAGTAAATACATGGGGACCCAATATTGATCTTTGTGAGGCTCCTTTCTTAACACTTCATGGAGCCTGATTTGAAAATAACGGCATAAAAAGTAAGAAACCTGCCATTTTTTTTTTTTTTTTTTTTTTAAAACAACTTCAAGAAGAATCCAAACCCTCAGAAAGCAACTTAATGTTGTGATAGACAGGATCAAAAGCCTTACACAGACCTTGATATGGAGTATGTTCTACTAAAACAAAGATAGAAAAGCCTGAGGCTATAGTCAATATTTTGCCTCTGTCATGTCATGGCAAGACATGAAACATTAGTTGTAAAATAAAAGGCAAAAGAAATGCCTGACAGAATATACTGCTACAGTATCTTCATGCTGAGATTGTGGTGTCTGACACGTGCCTGTACTGGCATCTGAGAAGTGTTAGGCAGACTTAGCAGGTGTTGGCTGCTTATATAATTCCTCCCATTAGTCTCGTGGTTTTTGGGCCGTCCGTCCACACTGCACTGCGTGTTACTACTTTAGTGCCTTAGTGGATGACGTCCATAAAGCAATCCACTGATGAGAACAAAATCATGCCTGTGTCATTTCTGTAGATACAGCAGCCTCTGTCATTTGTTAGATTTAATAACACTGGGGCTTGTACACTAGTTCCACAACATTTCCCCTCAGTATTTTGGAAAGGTGCCGTCACAGCACTCTGGGCTCGTTGCTGCGGACAGAGATTGTGATTGACTGCTTGAAAATTTAACAACCCCAAATTCTTTGCTACTATCGTAGGAAAGGAAATCTTCTCTTCCACAGGTCTGTGTATGCAAGACTAATGGAGTGTTAGAGCTCAACAACTGATGATAAAAGCAAACCTTGGCAGAAACCACTGTAATTGTACATGTAATCTTCAATTGAATCACCTGTATTGAAGCTGATTATGTTCTGCTCAAATGCAGAGGTGGGTGGTTTAGTTATTACAAGGAAAAATAGCATCTAACCCAGTAAACTAATATTTCATTTTGAACAAAAGGAGGTGCACCAGTCAATACAAATCCAACTGTAATCATCAAGTCTCCAGACTTGTCATGACCAGGACACCAAAGATAATCAGGCTGGGTGAAATATTCCTCTGCGTGGTGTCAGTGCACGGACGGCTAATACAATTCCTGGTTAAGCTCCTCTTCGTACTTCATTAATCTGCATAATACAGAATGTCATGATGGAAAAACATTAAAAAAATCCAGCAAGGAAAAACAAAACAATTATACCTCTGAGATTATTTTTTCTCCTGATAATTTCTGTGTCTGATTTTGTGTGAACCATGGGGACCAGTGTGGGTAAACTGTTTGAAACTGTCTTCCCGAGAGTGTGACATTGCCCCTGAAATAATAGGCGGGAATTGGAAACATGGCCTGTCAATTAATTGCTTGTTTATTTTAATAACAGCAATGATAGGCAATATTCTGAAGAGCAACGCTCCACCGGATATGGAGCTATAAACAGACAGGCCCAGTCACTCACACACTCTGTAAAGCGCATACATTTTGGCCCATGTACATAAAAGATGCTTCCATCTCTTACAACCCACACACACTAATATATAACACTGACAGACTATTTTACATAACGTAAATTATGATAGCATAATGAAGGCATTAGACATTTTTGCTTTCCCCTCCTCTTATCTATAAATATATAGCCAACAGGATTCTCTGTTGGGATACAAGAGAACCTCACCTTATATGACTGAACCTGCAATCTGGTGATGTGGTTTATATTGCAGCACTGCATTAAAAATGAATTCAAACAAACAAACCTTCAAGATTGTAGAAGCACAGCACAGACAGCAGCTCAGCAGCTGATGGGAGATGAATGAATGACCTTTGTATGGTGTCTGCAGACACTAGCAAGCTTCATAATAGCCATAAGGGACAAGATAAACAGGGAATGAATGAATAAATGAATGAGTTCTGTTACTTTCCTGGTCCGTGACAAACTTTGACAGAACAAAACCCCCGCTGTGTGCTCCAGCAACGGGGTAAACAGCTGGGATCAGTTTGGATACATCTACACTGTCTGCTGTTGACTTATTTGTGAGGCCGTGCTGTCAGATTTGCTTAACTTCAGTGTGAACCAGTTCATGCTGAGGTTAAGCAAGGTTGCTGTGCACAAGTTGTGAAAGTGCCATTCGCCTCTTTCCTCTGGAAGATGGATGTACAGTTTAATCTGCGATTTACTTGGGGTCTGACCTACAGAGCAAAATTTTCAAGCAGGAAGCGGGGTAAACTTTATGGGAGTGGTTATTTTTTATTTGGCTGAAGTGAATTTCGAGCAGTAAAAACTAACATGACCTCTCCTGAAGTAGGAGAATATATGAATATGGTCTCAAGGGCTGTCAATCTGTTGAAATATTTAAACGCGATTAAATGCATGATTATCCAAAGTTAATTGTGAGTAATCACATTTTTTATCTGTTCAAAATGTACGTTAAAGGGAAATTTATCAAGCATTTAATACTCTCAACATCAGAGTGAGCAAATATGCTGCTTTATGCAAATGTATGAATATATCTATTACTGTAAATCAATTAACAACACAAAACAATGACAAATATTGTTCAGAAACCCTCACAGGTACTGCATTTAGCATAAAAAACATACTCAAATCATAACATGGCAAACTCAAGCCCAACAGGCAATGACAGCTGTGTGCTGACATGACTATGACTTAACCGCATGTGATTATTATAAAGTAGGCATGTCTCTAAAGGGGAGTCTCGGGTACCCATAGAACCCATTTTCATTCACATATCTTGAGGTCAGAGGTCAAGAGATGCCTTTGAAAACTAACATGCCAGTTTTTCCCTCACTAAGAACATTATTTATCTTCCTTCCCGACAAGCTAGTAGGACATAGTTGGTACCAATGGATTCCTTAGGTTTTCTAGTTTCATATGATACCTCATAAAAGTTGTGTTAATAGAAGAAATTAGTGGCATTAAAACACATTTGCGTTAACTCTGACAGCCCTAATTGTTTCACAACTCTTCTCAAAAGTAAGGGGCGTCTCTCAACTTAAAACTGAAACCAATATGACTGAGATGAACAGTACTGAACAGAAACAGCAGCTCCATCTAAAGAGTCCCATGCAGACTGCATGAGAAACTTTAAACTAACCTTTAACCTACCTATTAAATAACAAATAAAATGCAGTGGAGGATGCTGCTGAGTGTTGTTTATTGTTACGACTCTTACCTCTGGGAGAAAATGTCCCTGTAGGGGCTGCCGTGCTGCATGGCGATACCATAACCACGGTCTGGTGCGTTGCTGCTGACAGTGTAGAACGAGCAGTCCTCGTCATTATTAGCAATGTACTCCAGAACTGCTGCATCCCACACAAAGCCGAATCGACCGTACTTGACCTTAAATGAAAAAAAATTACACAGTTAACAATATTCAGAAAGGTGCATCTCTACCTCAGGCTATACAGGTGCTATCTAAAAGCATTCTGTTGAGTTACTGAGATAATTATTATCTTTAGGATGTCCTTGAACCTTTTAGCTCAGCCTCCAGAAAATGTTCCTATTTAAAAACTCTGTCATTTACTTTTGCAAAAACAATTCAAAGCAATTCAACCAGCATATTTTTACCACTTCTTGACCTATATCTTTGTTGAAACAGTGTACCACAGACTTCAGAGTTGCGCAACAGTTTATATGCATTTATTATTTTATTGAGGTCTTTGAGTCAGTGTCTAGGTGAAGCGTCATCACATAAGAAGTGAATGAATGTGAATGAGGTATGGTTAAAGGTAGTT
This sequence comes from Pterois miles, assembly GCA_947000775.1. NCBI lineage: Eukaryota > Metazoa > Chordata > Actinopteri > Perciformes > Scorpaenidae > Pterois > Pterois miles. Next base: position 829,333 of record CAMQGK010000334.1, read on the forward strand.
TTATTAGCAGTTCAGCTTGTCCTTGATCCACTGAGAAATGTACAATAAACCTCCTCCTCCCAGCACACACATATTTCATAACCACAGTGTATTGGCATTTTCTTTCCAACAATGCACCAAGATCACACTCTACTGTAAGATGGCAACAGCACAGCAACATGTAGCAGTGTCTGACACACCCCTCTAGACTGTGAATGCACAAGTGTTAATTGCTCATCTTTATTCCATCCTATGTGGGTAAGTGTCGGATATGTTTTACATTTTTATGAGCACGCCCTTGTTTAGTATGTGAATGTGTGGGTAAAGTGTAAAGTATGTACTTGAAAAGAGGGTCAAAGTGACTCAAGGTGAGAATCACAGCTTGTTTTCTAGAAGTTAAGGTGTTTGTTGTAAACATGGTTTCTCGTTAACGTTCTTAATTCTTCTTATTCAATAAACAACTTGGCTGCGATATTCACATCCTGACACCTTTTCTGACAATTCACTTAAAAAGACGCGCACACACACACACACACACACACACACACACACACACACACACACACACACACACACACACACACACTTTTCTCCTAACACATTATTTCGGATTTGGTGTGTCATTAATTTTAATGGCGCTTTATGAAATTTTCAAACCCCTATGTCTTCACTGTGAGTGCTTGCATGGAGTGTGTGTGTGTGTGTGTGTGTGTGTGTGTGTGTGTGTGTGTGTGTGTGTGTGTGTGTGTGTGCCACCTCAGTTGGCCTTTGTGTGATGACTAATGTCTGAGAACCGACAAGACCCTCTGATTGGGTAATTTCACAGTCTGTAGTCCTCTGAAATGTGTGCATGTGTGTGTGCATGTGTGTGTGTGTGTGTGTGTGTGTGTGTATGCAATAATTCACTGCAGGGCATCAGATTGGCTCATTCTGCTCTTTACAACCTTAAAAAGAGTGGAAAGAGTGCGTTATTACTTTGAAGAATAATTTTATGGCTTTTCATTATTGCTTTTGAATTGGAAAGATTATGGGCTTTGTGGAAAGGGAACTAGTAAAAAATCTGTTTCAACAGCGTACGCTGGTACATTAAGAACTTCTCGCGATTTGGAGGAAAATGGTTGAAAAGAATTACAGTATTATGCACATTATGTATGCGGTGACCTCTGATGTCAGCTTCGCTGAAAACACAACAAAGCTGCTCTAATGTCATTAACATAATCCTGATTAATTCAGACACTTCCCATGGTCAGGAACAAAAAGTGTCATAACCATGTACTGTATACTAGCTTGCTAGCTGGACAAAAGCTATGTCTCTATTCCAGTCTGTCGGTGCCCAAATAATAATAATAAGTTTTTTTGCAGTTTTCAAGCCGGGAGCAAAAGTACCTTCCATAGACAGCTTTAAAAACAATAATCACAAGAATAAAAAAGAGCAAATACAGCACAGAAATTAAAATCAGCAGGTTGTACAGCAGAGCTGCAATACGTGAACAATAAGACTAGCTGTCTGGCAAAAAGGCAAGTCTGTAAAAATGTGTTTAAAAGCAGTGTCAGCAGACTGAATACTAACTGGACAAGATAAATGCTTCATCTTGTATAACGGATGGCAAAGTTTAGAGAGGTTTTGGTCAAATACAAGTGAAGACTGACACATCTAATGGCTCAGTTCACATACATAATTGTGGAGTTTGTCTTGATAGCAAATCGGCATTTATGTCGACAATAAATCAAAAGCCCACAGTACTGCTGTGTTTACAAAAACAACCCTTTAATACCATCAGGAAAAACACCAATAACATAAATTTAGTTGTTAAAAAGTCTCTGCATTATAAAAGAACTGTCAGTCAAGTTAAGAGTCATAACAACCTCCAATCCTGTCCTTTGTATTTTGGTGATGAGGTGACACTTGAGCTTTAGCTCACGGCATACCTTTAAGGGAGATGACGAGCAAAAAAAAAAAAAAAAAAGATTATAAGATTATATTGCTTTAAAATGTGTTGATGTCTCTCAGAAGGTGTTAATGTTTTTACACTGACATGAGAGCCATTTTAGAAGAAGCAGGATGGGGAAAGAAAATAACTTTGATTTAATTCTTCATTGGCCTGTATGGAAAAAAAGTGGGGTCACTTAAAGAAAAACACAAAAACAATATATAAGGGAGTCTGTATGAAGTAGAGGTGGGAAACACCAGAGGACCCATGATACGATATTGTCACAATACTTAAGTCACAATATGATCTTACTGCAATTTTAAACATTTTGTGATATGTATTGTGATAACATATATTGTGATATATCGTGATTGATTACCTTTTTTCACCTGCAAAGGATGCCGTTTGTCTGTTTTATCTAATAAGATACAGTTTTCCCTCTGTTTATCTCAGAGTTTTCATTCACATATCTTGAGGTCAAAGGTCAAGGGACCCCTCTGGAAATGGTCATGCCAGTTTTTCCTTACCAAAATTTAGCGTATTTTTGAAGCATTATTTAACATTCTTCCCGACAAGCTAACATGACATGGTTGCACGACTTCATTCCTTCGGTTTTCTAGTTACATCTGATACCAGTATCTATAGAGTCTAGCTTTAAGACTGATATGGCTACAGTCTCTGAGAATCTCTGATAGTTATATAATAAAAGACTGATACTAGACGTCCATGCATCGGAACAATATTGCCATGCACAATATCAATATACTATTCTGTATTGAATCTTTCCCCTACCATAATATAAAGTGATATTATGGGTAGTGATGGACCAAGCTGACCTAAAAAGAAAAGGCTGAGTTTATCAGGCTTCAATGTTGTTGCCTGAATTTTGTTATTCCTGTGTTATTCCAAGTCTCCCATGGTTTCACTGAGTGGAAACAGTACAGGCTGTAAGGGCGGTAAAATTCCCCACCAGCTTCTTCATAATCACAAATTGCAAATCATAACATGATTAATCATATAATACATTCAGTCATGGGTTTGGGACTTCACATGGGGTCACTTGATATGGTTCAAATGTACCAGTCTTTGCATCACAATAACACTTCTTCAAGCAGAGTGTCTTCTCGAAGCTTTAATCCAATTAAACTACACTTGATAAAATAATAATTATAGCAATGCCAACGATGCACACAATCACATAAAAAGGAATTATCCCTACAATGAAAATAATGCTGGAGCCGGTGAAGGGAAATGCTCTTGCCTGCAGCTGCAGCTGTGCTTTATAAACACAGACAATGTATCTGAATAAGGAGCGCTTGATTTGATGTACCAGAACAAATGTTCTACAAGCAAAACATCAGTTTAATATTGGCTCAAGTCTGATTAATTAATTGAAACAAAATCATGATCAATGACCATAAAAGTGATATGTTGAAGGTCAGCTTGTTGTGTTACCGCTAATTGTGATTGTGTTTATCTAAGAAACAGCTCAAATGAAAACTTTCTTATGGCTGAGAGCTGAAAAACAAGCTTATGGGCCAGAGCAGTCTGGGAGAGCCTTTATTTACCCATAATACCACTGATTCCAAGTGTCTAACACACATAGCTCATATCCCTGAGGTCTGCAGCTTCCTTAAGTCCACACCATGAAAAGGAAATTGAATAGACTTAAACTCTACCTTCTATTTGTCACTATAGAAAATGTAAGGTCACTGGCAAACAAGATGGATGAGCTCTCCAGTTTGTTGAGGACTCAGCGGGATTATCTAGGCAAGGCAGCTTTATGTGCTTCATAAGCTGTATTTGCAGGTGTAGCGTAACCTGACAATGGACTCCAATTAAGATGTTAACCAGGTCAAACTGTTGACATGCACCTTTGACACCCTGCGATTTAGTCTCCACGTTTCCACTTCAACTAATATTCATGAGAGTAAAACGTACCAGTTAACTAGTAAAAAGAACCACAAATATTTCCATTGGTTACCTTCTGCTTCTTTGACTACAGCCTCGTAAAATACAAGGGAAGAATACATGATCCCAATAGTTTTATCAAATACTGCTTTCTGGCATGCTTTTGTTGACACTGAAATACTTATTTTAACTTTGTTTCACGCTAGAGTCATGGTGGTAGGACCTCATTCTTATAGCAGCTGAGCTGAGTAACAAACATACATAGAGAAAGAGCTTTCATACCTTGCCAGATAGTCAAAACAAAAGTTGATGGTGCAAGATAAACACTGGAGTATATGATGACCTGAATTCTACCGTATGTTAATGTTCCTGTGTCTGTATGTGTAAATACAGAAGCAGCTTAATTCTCAACAGGCTGGTTTTAGATTTAAAAATGTTGACTGAGGTTTGGCTGCAGGAGAAACCACCAGACTTTACAATCACCCCAGGGAGTGTTATGCTGGTACAGTATGAATAGACAGAAGTAAACACAGCTGTAAGAGAAGAGGGGGAGGTTGGGATATTTTTGCCTTTTGACTTGTCAACACCAGTTCACGCATTAGCATAGCACAGATATTGAATCAGTGATTTTGGGCTTGAAAGCCATATTAGCTGCGTTAAGAGATTTCATTAGTCATTGTTTTTGTGCCAAATGAGGTTTGTGATCAAAGAAAGACCACTGGATCTTGTAAATATGTTGTGCTGGTCATGTGTCTGATGTGATTGTTGATGTCTATGTTTCAACGTTACTGACACTAGTTTGAGTTTAACCACCATGCTGTACTGAAGGCACTGATCTTGGTTGTGTGGTCATTAATAAATGATTGAATGATTGACTGATATAAGATGATGGAGCGGAACAAGCTGACAGGCCTGATATGAGATCATCGCAGATCAACACCATTCCCAAACCTCCGTAATCTTTCCCCAGATTATACTCTGGTTTAATCTATACACAACCATTGAGCAACGTCCGGGTCTGGAAAGTGAAGCCAATGCTCAAGTGCCTTAAACTTGCATTCTTTGTAACAGCCAGCAGGAGGCGACTCCTCTGGTTGAGATGAGGTCTGATTGTATTGAAGTCTATGAGAAAATGAGCTTATTTCTCACTTGATTTTTTTTCCTCAGTTAACATTGTAAACATAAGCTTATGGTCTCAATTGCTAGTCTTCTTCAATACAACATCATGTTCATTTAGTAAATTATGGTCCCATTTAGAGTAAATGGGACCATAAAATAGGGTTTGCTTTAGGGCTGTGGTTCCCAAAGTGGGGGTCAGGGACCTCCAGGGGTTCTTGAAGGTGCCCCCAGCAAAAAGAGGAATAATTTAACTTCACTTTAATTCCATTCTTAAGTACCAAAATGACAATGTATGCCTATTTTGGTCATGGGTTTCATATATTTCCTGTAATAAAAAATCTGAAAGCAAAAATCCAAACAGTTAGTGGTCTGCGGTCTAATTTGTGTCAGTCTGGGGGTCCCTGATGTGAAAGACTTTGGGAACCACTGCTTTAGGCCATGGCTACCTTGTGATTGACAGGTCATTACCATGGTGCTGTCTGGTCTGGGAGTTGTTTGTATGTTAATCTTAGAACTTTAACCCTTTCACAGTGTGTTTTCAATTCATGAAAGTTATTAACAACCTTTTGGTCGCCTAAAAATGTCTTATTCAGTGTTCGCTCGTACTTAGCTCCACCCTCTTGTGTCAGTTCTGGTTGCAGATAACCAACACAGGTATGGCCAAAAACCAAGGTGGCGATGGGCAAAATATCAAACTCAAGGCTTCAAAAATGTCTAGTCGGTGACGTCACAGTGATTAAATCCACTTATTATATGCCGTCTATGATATGATATTTATTTATGTTACTTTCATAACATACTACATATCTAAAGTACATATGAACGTATTACCTCGTCCAAGGTTTTTATGTGTAGAACTAACAACATATTCTATTACGGTAATCTGTATTTCCTGCTGTCTGTTGTCTGCACCTGTAATTTTTGTGTACTACATTACAAAAAGTTCTTCTTTGTGCTGTTGAAACTATACACAGAAAACAATACAGTAGTTCTGGTTATGAGTTTTCTGAAGGTGAACCCACAAAATATTGAAAAGTTTTGTCTCAGCAGAGATGAAGGGTTTTCTAAGATATGTCTTTTTCTTCCTGCTTAATACCTTTTGCATCTGGTGCCTTGATCAAATCTAAAAATGGTAGCTATTACTCAGAGGAGGGGATGTCCAACAAAAGAAGAGGACAGCTTGTCTCTCACTGTAACGTCATGCTCAAACCTCAAACAAAAGCCTCAATCAATAAATCCAAAAATACTCTTTGTGAACACAGCCCACCAGCTCATAAGATATTTTAAATAGCGTACAAAACCTCCTATCAACATACAAATGGAGGGCAAAAGATAAGTTATGGCATTTGTCTGTTATCATTAGATAGGATCCAGAGAACTTTTTAGCGCTTTCATTTGCAGATGCATTTGAAAATTGCTAAGTCCAGCACAGAATAACTATGGCTGTTTAAGCCTTTCTCAAGTGAACTCTTCATAAAAAGTGTTCAGTCTGAGGTTTTAACCTGCATGAAAATGTGTGCACTGTGAGATTAGGTTATCATGCACATGCAGGATGTATATGCAGGCAACACCAAGTGAGCTCACTCACTCAACACTAACTGCTGTATCTCAAATATGTCCTTAACATAACACACACAGCACACACGCACACGCTCAGTTGTGTTCCATGTCCACGGTTGTGACTCTAGTCGTGCCAGTGTAATTACCAAAAGCTATTTTCTGACAGACACTTTGGCAACAATGATAGTCACACACACAATCACCTCCAAACACCAATCAAAGCACATTAGCACGCCTGCACACACACACACACACACACACACACACACACACACGCACACGCACACACACACACAAACACACACACATGTACGTCAAACATCCACCAATGAATCCTAATTGCACTGGATCTTGTTTTTCTCTCTCGTGAATGTGACAACCCAGTAAGATCCATAATCACTAAATTAACTCAGCTCACCTCTCTTCCTTCTCCTTCTTCCTTTTTCTATTACTCACACTACTTTTTAATTCCCATCGAGAAAATGAACCTAATTCTGTTGCTCGTTCATTGCTTATGTTCTTGTTGATCAGTTTTAAAGGCTTTTTGTGATGGTGGAACTCATTTAATGAAGACATAACACTGCTGAACCATGTGCCTGAGCTATTTTTGCTGCAGCTCTGATTTGTGCTTTTTTTTTTTTTTTTTTCATGGGCAGAAAACAGTAAATAGGGACTAGTAGAAATAATTAGTCAGCAATTATTTCTAATTAGTACTTCTAAATATTCTGGTAAAACACAAACTGGGTTGTAAGTAGAATGTTAACATGTTTTACACAGATTGCAGATGCACAATGCAGATCAATGTAGAAATGTATTGGAAAAAAACAAAATAAAAATAAAACAAGCCACTGTTCCTGTTCTTTCTCAAACAGAGAATGGGGGGTGTGGTTAATAGTCAGACGTAACTCATTACCATGGCAACCACATTGCATTGTTTTTCAACCCAATTTCGATGAAACCAGCTTGGATAAATTTACTGTTTATCAGACCACAAATGAGACATTAGAGCAATGCAACTCTCTCACTCTCTCTCTTCTCTACGTCTCCTCCAGCGGAGGCCGCCATCCAGCTGCCGCTGCACCGAGGAGTTGCATCGCCACATGCCGGACATTTTGGAGGATGAATTTGGATTCATTTCTTTCAACAGGATTTTTCTCGTTTCCTTTTGGGCTGAAATTTGTGTGCTCCCTGAGGCCTATAAACCTCCGGTATTGGCTACTTTCTGTTAATTCAACCCCAGCAGGAGGAGAAGAGCAAGCGAGAGAGACAGTCAGTGTGTTGTGCTAATTCTGCCGGTGGGATTTTGTGCAATCCATTGCATTGATTGAACCCGTTCACGGTACACGCAAATAAAAATAAACGCACTAAACTAAAGTGGAGGAAATGAAAACTCTCAGTTCGTTCATGCAGCAAGTTGGGCTAGCTAACTACACCTAACTAGATAACTAACTAGAAACACAAACTGACAGAAAATGATCTGTTTGCTGCTGCTCAGACGCAAATGAGTGTGACTTGCAGCTTCTACTAATGTCATACGTCATATTCCCATTTTTGCAACAACCTTTTTTTTTTTTCTACTTTGAGCACAAAGTTAAGTTATTTATTACAAAAAGTAAACACTATCAACTTAGTCAGGAAATGAATAGAATGAATGAATAGAAAAGTCAAAATGCACTTGAGGGGTCTATAAGTAATTAAATGATAAAGCTGGGAAATGAGCATAAAGAAGAAGAAGCAAATAGTGTCATATTGTGCACAAACAACAATTTTACATTAGAAAATGAAGGGCCGGCCAAGTTAACAAACAAAACATGAAATAAAGTCAAACACGTCTGAAAAAATAAAAATTTAACTGCAGATCTAAAACGTGATTTTAGAAGAAAAGTTTAGACATATGAACATCTAAACGGCTCTTAGCCGAGGACATAAGCAACTCACCGAATAGGTCTGAACCACACCAAGCAACCCCTATAATAATATTACTGTCTTATGCTTCACATTGGCGCTGACTTTTTTCCAATATCTAACCAAGTCCACTATCTTTCTCTAACCTTAATCGTACTCTGCTTCCCATTAAAACAGTACTTTCGGATAGGAAAGTTAAATCAATACTTGTGAACATGAGCTACTCCCTCTCAAAGCCAGAAGACTGATTTTGTGGACCCACAAAATGTTTGTTTTCTTTATACCCAAAATGAGCTTTCTTCTATTGTAGTGGTCTCAGTTGAAAATGCACCGTACATCCCACTGGGTGTCATCTAAAACATCTCTCCTATTGTCTATAAAGCAGCTCCACACGTTATACCCTATGCATATGAGGTATAAAGTATATAGACATAGTATATCATAAATTTGAGCTTTAGCACTCTAGTTTTTGGATTTGGTAGAAAGTTGTTCGTGCTGATTAATATTTTCAGACTGTCTTAGACCATAGGAATAACGTATGAATTTTGAAAATAGGTGTAGTGCCCCTTTAAGTAGGAACACAACCATAAACACATACAAATAAAAACTTTACGGAGAGGAAAACTTTCAAAATGAGGTCAGTCCACTTCCTTCTGGATCAGCCACATGAAGCAACATGCATAAATAAAAGGTGAAGCCTGAACTTTGAGGACTGTTCAACTGAAAGAAAACTACCTATACATGACCGTGCTCCTCAAAGGGAGCTCATACACATTTTGGCTTATACAACTCCCTCTAGACGTCATTTTCCAATTATTTGACAGAACCGGCCCAATGAGTGTCTAGGCAGGTTTCAAGAGGTCCTTCTCATTCACAGTTCAAACAGTTTGGCTTCAGAGTCTAGCCATGCTGAAACTTCAAAACGGCTAAACTACTCCAGGGTCCACTCTCTCACTCTGTCTAACTCTGTCTTTTTCTCTCTCCTCCCCTCTCTCAGAAAGATCCCTTCAAGGGCACCCAACATGCAAAAGGAATAGTAGATTCTTCATCTTGCTCGAAGTTTAAACTCAAATACATCAAAAAAACATCTTTTTCCTCATCCATAAATTACATTTTAGATTACAAACACTTTTAAAGTGGCACATAACAAATCATCCCTGAGTGCGAAGTCACTTTCTTAAATGTTCAGTATTTAGCCTTTAAGCAACGGATGTGAAATGTTTTACACATGGGAGCTTCTGTGCTTTGTTCTTTCCGGTGGGAATACACTGATGAAGTGGAGTAAAAACTTAAGATGAAGACTCACAGCCGTAATCAAGAAGAACACTTGAGTCGGGCAAGTTTTGATTCATGCATTATTTCGTTATTGCGCTTTATGTTATCCGCATGGATTTGTGGCAGCAGCACATCTTCATCCCCACAGCAGACAACACAGTCCATAACCATTACTTTTTTAATCTCCCTGTGACATAATCAGCTTCAAACAGAGAGACATCTGCTTTGATCAGGGCTGGAGATCGCAATATGGGAAGAATTTGATTTGAAAAACGTAAAAATGTGGCATAATAAAAACTTGTGCTGTTGGACATTTCACATGTGAACACGGTGCTCATGTGTACTGACAAGGAGGCAAGTCAAGCTCTTAACTGTCTCCTGACTCACTGCCTACTTCTGCATGATTTCTTGCATCACTAGCCATCTTTTAAGCAAATTTTTGAAATGTGGCAAAAAATGTTTGTTTTCGTCAATATGTTTGGAGAGAATAAATTTGTCTACAGTGTAGTTTGGTCAGAAGTTGGCGCTATAGGCTACGCAGGGTTATAATCCACCATTAAATAATAGAGGAAGAAGCAGAGGTTGCGAAATGGAAACAAAACAAGTCGCTTTGGCTGATGTACAAGAGAAAATACAGAGAGGTCTTTAAGGAACTTGTTTCAGTTGGGCAAGTTATAATTGTTCTTTCATGCCAGCTATTATTGGCCATGTTTCATGCTGTCCAGAGACAAAGACAATAGAAATATACTGTACATCCGTGAAGATGCCAACAGCAGAAACAGCTGATCAGTCATGTGAGTTAAATGTTTCCACAATACATTTAGTGCATCAACTCTTTTTTGACAAAGGCAAAAATCACCTCAAGCGAATGTAAAAACTGGGGGAGTTTCATTGAATTTTGCTGTTTCCATACAGCTTTTCTAATGCGATAGAAACTACTTTCCTTTGACTTTGATTTGTTTGATTTAGAAAAATGAGAGAGAGGTTGATGTGAGACAAAAGCAACAGCCCAGAGACAAGCTTAAATCTACTTCCACTATCTTTACATCTCACAGGCCACAAAAATCTAGAGCTTCTTATTCAGAGTCTGTCTCTCACACACACAAACCGCACCCTCACAAAACTACAAATGGTTTTGTCTTTTCTTAAGCCAGCGAGCTCCGTCTCTTGGCTCATTGCCTCGCTGTCTTTTTTTACTTGCACCCCGCATGCTCTGTGCTGCCTTTTGTTTGGGCTTCATTTGACAAATCAGAGAGCATTACAATGAGAGGCTGCAGAACCGCCAAATGTGCCTCCAGTCTGTGACTACGCTGGCTGGCTTCCTGCAGATATGTGGATATCTGAATAAAGATAAGATTAGGTGCAAGTGAATCAATCAAGGCACAGAGATGGCACCTCCCCTTCCATGTATCATATACGAGAGGAGAGTTGTTTCAGGACAGTTTCTCTTGAAATGTATGACGACAGCGTACAGCTAAAATATCAAATGCTAAAATATTTTGCAACTGCATATTCTATGTTATGCTTTTGAATTTGGAAATACAACAATAAAAGCACCATAACCAATGGTAACTTTATTGTTGAATCACATCATACTTCCTCTACCTGTATCTTTATTTCGGAGTTTAGTACCATCTTGTCATACGCCGAATCAAAATCGCTTTACTTGTCATCCTCTCACGATCAATGATCAATCATTTCCCTCTTCCCAGAAGCAAAACACAGAGACGCTCATGGCCAAATCTCAGAAGATGAAAGTCTGGCACGCAGGTGGCTTCGATCCCTCATGAGGCGGTCTGTCCGACTGCCTGCTCTAGTGGCAACAGTCGTCTCCATCCCCTGGGACGCAGAGTGACAACTTCTTCACTCCCTCTCTTCCTCTTTGTTTTCTCTGTTGTTTAATTACCCTCAGCTGTCATTAGTCGTCTTTGTTTCTTCAGGAAGAAGGCGCAAAAAAAGAGAAGAAATTAATCGCCTATTGCCACGCTGTATGCAAATCTTTGCTCAGACCCCGTTAAGCCGATGAGAGATGTGATAGTGGAAGAGAGGAGTAATTGGAGACAGATGTTGGAGAGACGGATCATCCGAGTCGGATCAGTGAGCCAAAACTAAGATGCCACCCTTAATAGGATCTGGCAGAAAAATTATTATTTCTCTCTGTTTCCTTTTCATCTTCCCTTTGTTCAACTGTATTTTTCATAATGGAGTCTTGTGTTACATTTGCTTGCCTCTGAAAAGTATGAATCATTCCTTTTTGTTATGTGGGCTTGTGTGCTTGTTTTCTTAATCAGTTCACTTGTACACACAGATGATGTTTGTGTGTGCATCACACCAAAGGAGGGTTCATCCACTTCCTGGGTGTCTGCCCCGCTTGTTCCCCACTGAACAACAAGCAGCAACAGAGAAGCCTGCACAGTCCACAATTAAGACAACACAACACAAACCTTGTCAAGCTATTCGGAAATCAAAAAGAAATTAATGGGGATACTGAATTAAATATTTGCGATGTTGAAACTGAAAGAGTCTTTGAGAAAAGATTCCTCGAGGTTGTGATTGATGCTAAACTAACATGGAAAAGATAAAATTTCAAAGTCAGTAGCAATCTCTAGATCGAGGGATATATTGAGTTATAAGGCCTTGCATGTAATTTATTGCTGACATATATATCCTTTTATTTCTCACTGTGTGGAGTTATGGGGGTCGACTTTAAAATCCATCATTTTACTACAAAAATGAGCCATACTTATTATCAATAAGGGTGGTTACTGTGATCATGACATATAAATAATATTCACTATGGGAGAGCAAATAAGATCTGAGAGGTATTTGTAGGCTTTTGTTTTTAGGCATTAAAAGGAGATGTATTTCTGTTGTTGGGGTCAAATTATGGAGTAATGCAAATATAAAATTAAGAATGTGTAATTTGTTTTTGTTTTTTAAAAGAATGGTTTGCAAAGCTATTTTTGAGGATTACAAGTGTTTTTTTATTTTTTGTTTGTTTTTTACATCTTGAAGGTAGCTTTATGTGATAAGAATGTAGGTTAGGCATACATAAGCATTTTGCTTCTGCCTGTGACTGTTCAGTCACTACTGAATACAGACTGTTGACTTTGTTAATACTGATTGTCCTGTTCATACTACTACTATAATGAATTGTTTACTGTATTCTGCTTTACATGGCCTGAAGTACTATTTAATCATTGCACAAAGATTTCTGCAATGTATGACATGTAGAGAATATGTATATTTTTTAAAGTGAATTGAACATACTGAATACCTAGCTGACAGCTGGGTGCTTTAAGTCACCATGAAATGAAAAATCAAAAAACTAAAAACTGATCAATTCCCTGCTTTTTTACTTCTTGTAAACAGTTTCTAAAGTTTGATGACTCATCCTGCACTCTGGGATGTTTACAGGAATTCATCCAATCAAATAAGACTTATATAATAATAGTTAAGAATAGTTTGTAGATCGAATCAATATACTGTACATTCTGTGGCTGAAGTAGCTAACACAGCAATATGAAGAGAGACAGGAAGAGATGTGTTTTTGGATATCAGTGGGTAAAAACGCTGTTTTCCTTTCCAAAACAATGTGGCTGAAGTCTGATTCGTTCAAGGGAAATTTTCAACTGACTCAGTGTCACTGCAGCGCGGCAGTACATGCAGTGAACGTCCACCAGAAGACGGCGTGAAATGATCTGCAGAGTTTTGCCAGTGAGTGAGCGAGGGGCTCCAGGGTGGCGTTCATCTGTACGTATGTCCATCTGTACGTATGTCCATCTGTACGTATGTCCATCTGTACGTTGTCCATCTGTAGCGTTACCACACAGCCAGTTGACAATCAGCGGTTTTCCTTTCATCTCTCCCTCTTCCTCCTCCTGATCTAACAACAGGTGAGGGTTGTGTGTGTGTGTGTGTGTGTGTGTGTGTGTGTGTGTGTGTGTGTGTGTGTGTGTGTGTGTGTGTGTGTGTGTGTGGCCAACAGTCTACTCTGTAGCTCCTAACTCCATATAGAGCTAAACTCTAAACCCACCCACTTTAAATTTAAATCCCTCTAGTAACTGTACACTGCTCAAATATTCTGTTTCACTGTGAGACACGTCACTGTGCAGCAGTTGGAGATGCTCTAACGTCTGTTTCATGGGCACTTTAATGATGTCTCAGACTAGGACCTCTACAACCCCAGAAGGTCACTAGATGTCACAGATGTAACTGAGGTGGAAACAGCATCAAACTAAAGAACTGAAGGAATTAAAAGGAGGTTTAATTCATCTCTGATTACATTTTCTAATTTGCATATGCATTTAACATAATTATGTTGCAACCGTCTCCTGTGTTAAGCTGTGTATTTTGCACTTACAAGCACATTTTATAATGCATCATTTAATGGCACACTGTAGGCACATGGAGGACAAGGAGGAGGCTTTACATGACTCCATTACTATAATTCAGTGATGTCCTGAAAGTGGACTTAAATCTGACACACAAAGACAAATTTTATTTTTTTCTTGAATTTGTGACGAAGGGATGTATAATAGTTGCATAACTTAGATTATGCTCAGTCCACGGTTAGTTAGCTATTACTTTTTCTTTTTGTCTGGAAAGAGATTGAGGCAGCCAGCCAAACAAACAGAGAGAGCAACAGACAGAAAGCCTAGGACAGAAACAGAAGTCTTTGTGAGGCCCCCTCTGTCTGAGAAGAAGCAAGTGGTCTTTCACCCAACATTTGTCCTCAACCGAGTCTGTCTTTTTTATTTGTAGGTAAAACAAACAAGCAGATGAAAAACCAAAAGAATCAGCACCATCAACATCACTGCAAAGCAGGGTGGCTGAGTAGAGGAAGGCTTCGGGAAACAGACTGAAAGAGAAAGGAGAAAAGAGATGCGAAATCTGTCCATGACAAACACAGACGGTGGTGGAGCGAGACAGATGCAAGAGCAAGTTAAATGAGAAAAGAAATACAAAGTAATGATGAGACACAGATAGAGAAAGAGGATGCTGAGTGTGCATGTCTTGCTAGAGGTTCATCTCAGAATCATAAGCTCATTACTAACACCTGAAAAATTCAGCATTATTACTGTAAAAAGCGACCTTCAGAACATAAAACACAAGGCCACAAGAGTGCAATCTCTACACAGCTCTATTTGCATGAAGCCTGCACACGTGACTGCTTTCAGGCTGAAATAGAGAAATGAAAGTGGTCCAGAGAGCTTTCTATCGCTCCCGCTCACTCACTGGTGTGTTTTTTAGCTTTCTCTCTTATTTTGTCTCCGTGGTAAAGAGTAACCGAGACACCCTCAGGTGCCGTATACTCTCCTCAACCATCCCAACTACTGTATGTGAAAACTACTTTCTTTTTCTATGGTTGTGTGTAGATGTGCTGCCATAGTGAAAACGTGGAATGATCCTTTAAGTCCCCCAGACAGAGTAGCTAGGACAGAGTGTCTGTCTGCCCATCCATCTATCTCCCATCCACTTCTCAGTGAGTAGGTCCGACTTCAATAGGCCTGCCCCTTCGTCCCCACCCACTCAATCAAGCTCAGTGGACAAACTAAACGTGTGAACCGTGTCTGCCACCTTGCTCCTCTCAACGTGGAGGATCAGTGACGGACTTCAAGGTCGTCCCAGATTACTGAGCTCCTCAGCCTGTCAAGGCGAATGAGACCAGACGCCCCGTGGAGGAACATCATTTGGCAGCTCGTAAATCTCGGCACTCTAGTCACTCTCCAAATTTCATGACCACTGGTAGGTGTCAGAAAGAAAATAAGTTAATTAAAACTTCTGCTCTCTTTACTGCCACGGTCAACAGCATCTCAGCAGTCACTGCACTTGACTTTCTCTCCTTGTGGAACAAAGGTCATCTACAATTTAGCCACTTCACTCACGGCGTGTTCAATTTCACAATTATACTCTTGCTTGTGAGAAAGACCAACAAAGAATGAATTCACTTAAAAACATGGTCAGTAATAATTCCCGGCACAGGAT
>CAMQGK010000334.1:847500-910000 GCA_947000775.1 Pterois miles
GGGGGGTACAGGTGAAGACTCTGTGGTGCATTACAGGCTAATAAACAGTGTGTGTGAGTGTGTGTGTGTGTGTGTGTGTGTGTGTGTGTGTGTGTGAGTGTGTTTGTGTGCATGCAGATGCAGTGACCATTAAAGCTTCAGTTGCAAGAATATTTCAGAATATTTTTGGCATCATTGAGCAAAAAATCCCTAACAGCCTTTCAGCATATTATAATTCAAGTGATCTAAGAGAAAACAGATTTATGCACCTCTTCATGGCTCTGTTTTCAGGCTTTAAAAAAATCTAGTGACTTTGGCCAACTACAGGTCATTTAGAGAGAGAGCGTTCCTATTGGCTGTGCTCCGGCTGGTGGGAGGCGCTTGGTATTTCTTCAACAGATCTCAACATGGCTGCCGGGTCACAAACGTTCTCTTATTACAGCTAAACAGTAACTACAAGATGATTCTGAAAACATTTGAGGTGAGATATAGACATTACAATAACAGAATATTGATTCATATTTGATCAGCGCTGCCTAGTTTGACCAGACAGAAGCTGGACGGCAGACTCCAGATCAGCTCTGATTGTTTGTTTTCCTCCTGTGTGTGAAATCTTGCAGATGCCATTAGGACCACCAGAGGCACATGATTTTTTTTCAGATTATCTGTCTCATGCACACCTGTCAGGTTATAGTGACCATTTTAAAAAAAATAACTTTATCATCATATCTGCTCCTATTCAACTCACTGCAATGTCAAAGCTGCAAACCTTAAAAAAAAAAAAAAAAAAAAAAAAAAAAAAAAACGTTTTTCTGTTCTCGACCAGAGTTTCTGTTACTGGGCTTACAAGAAAAGTTTTGCTGATGTGGTACAGTGTGAACAGGGTTGTTCTACTTAGGCTCTCTAGTTTATTTTTCTTGGGGCACATTTACTGCAAATCACTCCTCAGTGAGTTTCTATTAATATTTTGGTTAAACCCCATCTCACATCTTTTCATGAGCTACTTTCAAGTTGTGGGTAGGTGGCATTGTTGCTACAGTGGTTTGTCGCACTGACTGGACTTTGTCCCGTCGCCACCAAACTGGTACACGATGACGTACTTAATTCCCCAAGCAATGTGTTTTTTGGTAGCTTGTTAAAGTCATTATGTTGAATGGGGAAGTTGAGTTTTTTTTTCCTGATGTAGTCTACTTTGAGTTTTGCAGGGTTTGTTTTTCATACCAAGGGAAATTCCTTGTATGTGAAAATGTACTTGGCAATAAACCTGCTTCTGCTTCTGGTTGAGTAGAAAACAGATGTGTTTCTGTTTCCCAGGGGAATCAAATCAATTGGTTGTGTCTAGTTTATCTATCTTGCGTGTCAGAGGACACCGGAGATGTGAAGCCTCCTCGACTACTCCAGGTGGTGCCAGTAGGCGACTGTTGAGTCCTGAATCGTTGTGGGTGGTGCCAGATGTTACTTGGCGGTTCACTTCACAACGAGTGGCAGCCTTAGTGTTTGAGTCTATTAAGTGTGATTCGGGGAATAAACACAAAGCAACAGAGAGAAAAAAGACAACAAATTAAAATAAATAATTTTATCAAAAACTGCTTTGATAAGCATGAAATTACGACTGCATATTCACTACACACAATAATATTTTTGTACGGAGCTTGGGAAGTGACAGAGAAAAAAAAAAACAAAACTGTGTAATTTGTGCTCTGAATTTAAAGCAGCAGTAGGAAAGATTGGAGCAAATATGATTAAAATGGTATAAAAGTAGTATAATGAATAAAACAGTCACAACTGTATATTCTCACAGTAGTACATAAAACAGGTAATCTGCCTATTTCTTGCGTAAAATATTTTCAGAAACGTCTTGCTGTAAAATGAGAACCTTTGTGACCTGGCAGCCATGTTGAGATCAGTGGAGGAGATACCAAGCACCGCCCACCAGCTGGAGCAAACTTTCTCATTTTACAGCTAAACAATAACTACAAGATGTTTCTGAAAACATTTGAGGCGAGAAACAGGCATTACAGTAACAGAATATTGATTTGTATTTGATCAGCACTGCCTCGTTTGACTGTTTCTGATCAGAGTTTGTGAGTGACAGCTGCCTCCGCTGAATGAACACACCCTCTCTCCCCAAATTTCCCTCCGGGATTAATAAAGGTTCATCTTATCTTATCTTATCTCTGAAATGACCTGTGATTGGCCAAAGTCTCCCATCCAAGGCTAGATTTTTTCAAACCGGAAAGCAGAGCCATGAGGAGGTGAAGGTATTGCAGAACACTTAAATTACAATATGCTGAAAGGTTAGAAAGGATCTTTGCCTAATAATACCGAAAACATTCTGCCTACTGCTGTTTTAATACTGAATTAAATCTCTGTCTCTCACTTTCTTATGTCCAAACAAAGTCACTCCTTAACAGAAAATATACAATAGTTGTATAGATTAACTTCTGCGACTGCAGACGGGACAACATCCAGCGCTTGGGCGGTGGCCATGAGCCAAGGTATCCCTCTAACGTCAGTTTTGGATATGTCAGGGAGAGTGTGTCAACAGACACTTCTTACATGCATTTTCACAGGAAGCTACGTTTAGGCAATGAAATCACTTTGGTTAGGGTTACGAAAAGATTGTGACTGACGTTAACTTTAATGACTCATGTGACAAGCGGCTCACATGACTAACCAGTCATGTGCCAAAATAAATCAATGTTGACTTAAATATTCACACGGGACTCCTGGGTGAAAGTCCTGTGTCTGTTTGTCCCATCCACCACCCCTCCCACCCACCCTTAAATAAAAACAGGTTAAAACGTCAAATGTTTAATGTCTATATTTTTGCGTGACATCTGTAAAATCTTTGAATTGTGAGAATATTCTCTTTCACTCACAAACTTCCTTGCGATGCTACCATTCCCGATGAGTTTCAGGATTTTCAATCACATGCAGCAACGCTGAATATTTCAATGTTTATGAGCTTCTTCTTGTTTGCATGATGACGCTGAGGCTGCCTGATGAGGGCGCATGGGTAAATAATGGGAAGTGTTGTGCATCTTTAAAAAAGTGAGAATGGATTACAGATCTCATTATTGATTACAGCTCCCACTGGCATTGGGACTGTTTCTCCTCCACTCTTTCCTTCTGTTTCTTTTTAGAGGAACATCTGAGTTCAACTTTTCCTTCATTACCACGCGTTGCCTACTATGTCTTCCTCCATCTCTCCCCGAAACCACTCTCCCTTCGGCTTCACTCCAAATCCTTCCTTCCTCTCTCCCCGGTTCTTCGGACTGTGATGCATGGCTGTCTGTGTTTTTCAAAAGTCCATTAGTTGCTGGCACTAGGCCGCCTACTCTCCCACAGACAGAGATAAAGACGCAGAGCATGGCTGCCCAGCAAGCTGTATGAAAATGAGAGGACAGTGGAGAGAGAAAGAGATGAAGGGAGGGGAGAGAGAGAGAGAGAGAGAGAGAGAGAGAGAGAGAGAGAGAGAGAGAGAGAGAGAGAGAGAGAGAGAGAGAGGGAGGATAGATGTGAAAACACATTGATGCTGGCCAGGAGCCCAAGAGCAAAGAAGAGAATCAATGGAAGGTAAGAAAAGGGGAAGATGACAAAAATAGGAAGAGTGAAAGAATAAAAAAAGAAAATCCCGATACATGCAACAGGAACAGAAGGAGGAGGGGGTTGAAAGAGTGACAGAAAGAGGACAGGAGACTGCGGACAGAGAGAAGGAGATTTCTATTGAGAATGAGAGTAGTAAAGACGAAGGAAGACAGGAAAAGTAAATGATGTAAGGAGGGAGGAAAGAATGAGAAACGGAATGGGCTGTGGGTGGTGAGGATAAGAAAGAGGGGTCAATTGTAACCAGATATACTGCCACCAAAAGCATTTATTTCATTTGCTTTTTTTTGTACTTCTACTTTGTCCTCCTAATTTATCTACAATCCAGTAATTGAACTTCCTTCTCAAAACAACACGCAGGGGAGGTACAATGATTCATCCTCCACTTTTCTCCCTTATCCTCTTTTTATCTTGGAAATGAAGATGTTATCTAATGGTTAGCTTTGGGTCACAGAGCTGGCTAGACATGACGCAGACCAGGCAGGAAAAATGGGCTTAAAAAGCTCATTTTTTCTCTTTCTTTCAGCAGGGTCATTTGGCCAGTTGATTAATATGTTGTCTAAGTTTAGCAACTTTGCTCTTTGTGTTTCTATTGGCCTAATTGCTTTTGTGCTCCCCTCCATGTTTCTCTCAGCCAATCTCTGAGTGCATTTTAATCTCTTGCAGGCCTACTAATGAACTAATTATGTATCTTTGCATCTTGGACTTTAGTAATAGATGAAAAAAAGACAGTAAAAAAAATTTCTATTTCCTTAAAGGGGCTCATTCTGGTTTTGTTTTCATGTATTTTCTCTTTCATTTTATTTTTTATATAGTTTTTGTGCAAAGTTACAAAGCCCCAAATCCACGCCAAAGGGAGTTACTCTCCCCGACAGAAAGGCTGCTCTTGAACTGCCTGAAAGCCTTGCTAAGTCCCGCCTTCCCTTCCGTAACGTGGTGATGTCACCAAGTAACACAGGTGCATAACAGATAGTTTGATACGCCCTCAAACAAAGCTAGTTAGAGCGGATCCGAACAGTTTGGTTTAGTTGACCAATCACAACAGTGAGCCAGCTGACCAATCAGAGCAGATTGGGCTCTGTACCTGAAAATAAGCAAAACAGGTCCTCTTTAAAATTTAATTACATGGCCAACAACTGGTGTGGAATTAAAGTCTCCTTCCCAATTTATGCCTCTGTCAATCTTGTAAAATCAATACTCTGTGAGGAAAATCTCTTTGTTTCTCTGGTGATGTGATTGCTTTTAGGTTCTCCTCTGCTTATTTTCTCTGCGCGAAGTTTGTGCGATTAAGTTTGTGCGATTATTTTCTAGCAGTAAATGGCTATCAGACTTCTTGCTTCAGCTCATTATGGTGAGTTGTCTCGTTAACGGTTTGAGGGATATCATTAAGGCCACGAAGATCTGTGCTGGAGGTCTTTTATTGGAAAAGAGTTGTCAGAGAAATCAGAGTCAAACTAATGCATTTAAATCATACAGAATGTGTAATGAGCAGCATGATTCAGCCAGACTGAACGACTTAACAGTCAGCTCACTGCTGAGCTGTAAAAAATAAAATTAAACTAAATTCAAATCACACACTGACACCACAAACCCTACTCCATGATAGATTACAAATATTATTTATGTACTGAGTTGTATCTTTGTTTAAAAGTTTGTTTATGACTTATTTTTTACTTAAAAGCACACCACTACAAACTGTAAAGCAAGCTCTGTTTCTTTAGAGTTAAACAACAATGAATAATAATTCAAGCAAAACAAACAGAAGTTGAAATAAGGGATCTTCTGTTCTCCTTCTTCTTCAACACTAGATAAAGTAATGAATGTGATACAGGTTGGAAAGATGAGGAGTTTCTTTAGTCTTAAGCTTTAAGTTTTAAGCTCGTACAAAACACGGGTAGAATTAAGCACTAACACTGTTTGCTGCAGGGGCTGCAAATGTATGTGCATTGATGTTGCGACCATACTATACTCTATAGGTTACCATGGAAACAGACTTGAGAAACTTTGTCAAGTTGAAGACGACTGGAGCTTGCGGGTTTAGGCAAACTTTGTTACCTGGGAAAATTAACCATTATATCAAAAAGCACTGGAAACAAACGATTACTTTTGATGAGGCCATTTTAGATGTCCACTTCAAAATCAACACAATAACTAGAAAAGAGCATCGATCTCCACCAGGGGGGTCTGCAACGATCACTACTGTGACCACCTCCATGCAGGCTTTTGTCTCAGCTGCATCTCATGGGCGTAACCTCGACCTGAGGAGTTTTATTATTTTAAGTCTATTTTTTCTACGATGCACGTGTAAATGTAGGTTGATGCCCTGTAGGTTGATGAAATATATCGGGCTGATGGCTCCAGTAGGATGCATGGTGGAGATAACTATTTGAAATGATACAAAACAACTGCAGAAAATGTTGGGGCATCAAATGAAATCAAAGGTCAGTATCAAGGCAACGTAAAACAACAACTTTAGGTTAACTAATTATGAAAGAAAAGCTTCTACACATACCGGGGCAGGGGCTGGCCAATAGATTTGGCCAAAGGCCCATTTCTGAAATACTGATTTTCGGCGGAGCCAACGCAGGTTTACAGGTGCACTGGAGACACCATCCTTTATTCTCTGAATTGTTTTATTATTCATTTTTCATTTTAATCCTTTTATAATTTCCTGAAAATGAATTAACTGGATTTACAAAAGTGTTGGGATGATTTCTGAATACTTGCCAAGTTTGTCCACTTCAACAACAGCACTAGTCGCTTACAAACAGCTACAAATAAACAGCTTCAACAGCAACTTTTATCACCTTAATGCAGTTATGAAGAAGTGTGCTCTCGGCTTGGGTGCTTCAGTACACTGTGCAACATATCATAAAACAGTTCATATAATATCTTTCGAAAAGTTATTTCATGCGTTCTATGACGAATGTCCAACAACATGAGTAGATTTCCGTATGTTTCATGCATACAGTCTATTCAAAATAAAATTCCGTCTTCACAGGAAATAATTTGGTTAGGTTTAGACAACAACATATCTTAGATAGGGTTTAGGAAAAGATCGTGGTTCGGGTAAAATGAACTATGGCAGTGGTGGAACTTACTAACTAAATAAATCAACGAAAATCAGTCTCCTGCAGCGAAAGGCCTCTGTTTTTTGTTCTACCACCCATCCACCCGACCTCCTTCATAAGCGGCATTTGTTGCTCTTTATACTTCCTGGTTCACAATTATCTGGACTAATTACACACTGGTTTCATGGGATACAGTATATACGACAGTGCATTGCTTTTCATCGGTATAGTTATGAATGGTGTGTGAGAACAGCCTGCTGTAGTTGTGTTGAAGTGTACGCTAAGATTGGGTGTATCAGTACGCTGTGACATCACTGTTGAGTAGTGAGAGTCGAGACACTGCTTTCCACCCTGTGATGAAATCACTCTTCAAAACAGCGTAGTAGAACATAAAAGTTTTGATGGGGGCCATTGGTAAAGTGATGGGCCCAATTTGCAACTTTAACACATACTCTCAGGCTTGGCTGTCTTAAATGGATGTCTCTCTGTACTTTTGTACTACTGTTTTGTAGAATTTCATTTCAGCTCTGCATACATTTTCATATTATATCTTAAGAACAAGTATGACGAGTATGTAAGTATGTCCCTGTAGTAATATTTCATCCCCCAATGTATATATATCCCCAATGTGTGTGTGTGTGTGTGTATATATATATATACACACACACACACACACACACACACACACACACACACACACACACACACACACACACACACACACACACACACAGTACAGACCAAAAGTTTGGACACACCCTCTCATTCAAAGAGTTTTCTTTATTTTCATGACTATTGACATTGTAGATTCACACTGAAGGCATCAAAACTATGAATTAACACGTGGAATTATATACTTAACAAAAAAGTGTGAAACAACTGAAAATACACTTTATATTGTAGTTTCTTCAAAGTAGCCACCTTTTGCTCTGATTACTGCTCACACACTCTGAGCTTCAAGAGGTCGTCACCTGAAATGGTCTTCACTTCACAGGTGAGCCCTGTCAGGTTTAATAAGTGGGATTTCTTGCCTTATAAATGGGGTTGGGACCATCAGTTGTGTTGTGCAGAAGTCGTGGGTGGATACACAGCTGATAGTCCTACTGAATAGACTGTTAGAATTTGTATTATGGCAGAAAAAAGCAGCTAAGTAAAGAAAAACGAGTGGCCATCATTACTTTAAGAAATGAAGGTCAGTCAGTCCGAAAAATTGGGAAAACTTTGAAAGTGTCCCCAAGTGCAGTCGCAAAAACCATCAAGCGCTACAAAGAAACTGGCTGAGGGGAGGGGCGGGAGTTACACTCGCAGCAGCAGTAGCGCACGAACACACACACACACACACAGAGAGAGAGAGAGAGAGAGAGAGAGAGAGAGAGAGAGAGAGAGAGAGAGAGAGAGAGACGGGGACAACAAGAAGAGACAACATGGACACATTAGGAAGGTATAGTAAAGAAAATGAGTGACTCCAGGACCATTTCAATTTTATTGACAATACAAAGGCAGAGTGTAGAGTCTGCAGGAATATCATATAGAGCCCAAACAACCTGCACAGGTAAACAACCTGAGAACAGTCCACCAATCAGAGCAATGGGAAGATAAAACAGTCAGTTGAGTGTGATATTAATGAAGGTGCCAGTGTGTCTACTGCAACTGTTGCTGCTGCTGCTGCTGCTTAGTAGTACTAGTAGTAGTAGTAGTAGTAGTATCTACAGCATCATGCTGTTCACCACCACAACCACCTAAACCAACCCAGAGCTCTATGAGACAGTTTGTACAGAAGTCTGTGACCCCAGGAAGACATAACTCAGTTGATGAAGAACTGGCAAAAATGATTGCACTTGATTTCCATCCATTTTCAGTTGTGGATGATAAAGGATTCAGGAAGTTTATTCATGCACTGAATCCTATGTATGCAATTCCAAGCAGGAAAACAAAAAATCATCCCAGGCCTATATAACAGAGAACTTGCATCCACTGCCAGAGAGGGTTAAAATCCACAGCAGCATCCTTCTTGTCAGTCAGGTGTCACTTTATTGAAAATTATAAAATTGTGTTCTGTCTTCTGGATGGTTTTGAGTTCAGCGACAGACACACTTCTGAGAACTGAGCAGAAGAGCTGCTCAAAGTGGCCAAAGAGTGGGATGCTGTGTTACTGACAATGCAGCTAACATAACAATTACATTAGTCATTCATTTTGAGCATAATTTTATATTGTTGGAGATAATAAATTAATTAAAGCAACAAAATAACCTGAAGAGCCGTTTGGGAGCCGAAAGAGCCGGTTCTCTGAAAAGAGCCGGAATTCCCATCACTACTTCATGGTAGAATAGCTGCTAGGAAACCACTGCTAAGGACAGGCAACAAGCGGAAGAGACTTGTTTGTGCTGAAGAACACAAGGAATGGACATTAGACCAGTGGAAATCTGTGCTTTGGTCTGATGATCCAAATCTGAGATCTTTGGTTCCAACCACCGTGTCTTTGTGCGACGTAGAAAAGGTGAACGGATGGACTTTACATGCCTGGGTCCCACCGTGAAGCATAGAGGAGGAGGTGTGATGGTGTGGGGGCGCTTTGCTGGTGACACTGTTGGGGATTTATTCAAAACTGAAGGCATACTGAACCAGCATGGCTACCACAGCATCCTGCAGCGGCATGCTATTCCATCCGGTTTGCGTTTAGTTGGACCATCATTTATTTTTCAACAGGACAATGACCCCAAACACACCTCCAGGCTGTGTGAGGGCTATTTGACCAAGAAGGAGAGTGATGCCTCCACAGTCACCGGACCTGAACCCGATCCAGATGGTTTGGGGTGAGCTGGACCGCAAAGTGAAGGCAAAAGGGCCAACAAGTGCTAAGCATCTCTGGGAACTCCTTCAAGACTGTTGGAGACCATTTCAGGTGACGACCTCTTGAAGCTCATCAAGAGAATGCAGAGTGTATGAAGCAGTAATCAGAGCAAAAGGTGGCTACTTTGAAGAAACTACAATATAAGACATATTTTCAGTTGTTTCACACTTTTTTGTTAAGTATATAATTCCACGTGTTAATTCATAGTTTTGATGCCTTCAGTGTGAATCTACAATTTTCATAGTCATGAAAATAAAGAAAACTCTTTGAATGAGAAGGTGTGTCCAAACTTTTGGTCTGTACTGTATATATATATATATATATATATATATATATATATATATATATATATATATATAGTGTAGAGTTTCTGCTGTCTTATAGTCACTACGCATTAACAAAGGATATACAGGATCACACAGACCCACACACAGTCAAATGCAAACATACAAACACCTACACAGACGCAATGAAGCAGCACATTAATTGTGGTCTTTGTCCGCTGACTTGCATTGATTTCCTTGTTAGCTGCTGTAATTATTACGGATGCAAGAGGTAAAGCACAGGACAAAGATGGTTTAGGAGGGGGGAAGGAGAGGAGAAAAACAGATATTGAGAGGCAGAGAGAGGCAAGAGAAGAAGAGAGGAAAAGTAAGTAGGGAATGAGTAGTAAAAACAAAACGATAATAAAAAAAAAAAAAGTAAAACTAGATGAGAGGAAGAAGGGGGAAAAGGGGGGGGGGGGGGAAGAAATGGAATTGGGGGGGGGGGGGGGGGGTGAGAGTCAAAGGGGAGGGAAAGGGGGGGGAAGAAGTGAAGATGATGGGGGTGGGGGGGGGGGGGGGGAAGAAAAGGGGGGAATGATGAGCTAGGGAGTTAGATGGATTGTGCAGTCGTTCAGATAAGATGTTTTTTAGGGGCGGGGTTTGAAGAGGGGTCTAAGACCGTTTTTATCTTGGGTGGTGGGGGGGGGGGGGGGAGGGGGAGGGGGCGGGGGGGGGGGGAAAGGAGGAAAGAGGAGGGGAAGGGGTTGGGGGGGGGGGGGGGGGTGGGGGGGGGGGGGGGGGGGGGGGGGGGGGGGGGGGGGGGGGGGGGGGGGGGGGGGGGGGGGTGGGGGGGAGGGGGGGGAGAGGGCAAAGCCACATACTCCCCACGGGGGGGAGGAGAGTAAGGGGGTTTACAAACAAGGGGGGGGGGTTAAATAAAATGGGGGGGGGGGGGGGGGGGGGGGGGATATTGGGGGGGGGGGGGGGGGGGAAGAGGGGGGGAAAACAAAAAAAAGGGGGATATAAGGGAGGGGGGGGGAGAAAAAAAAAAAAAAAAAAAACAAAAGGAGAGGGGAGGGGTTCCTCTCCAAGGAGGAGATTAGTAAAAAAAAAAAGAAGGGGGGGGGGGTTTTCTGAATGAGGTGCTAAAAAGAAGAGGGGGGGGGGGGGAGGAGGGGGAAGGAAGTAGGGGGGGGGGGGGGGGGGGGGGGGGGGGGGGGGGGGGGGGGGGGGGGAAAGGGCTGGCAGAGGAGAGAGAAACAGATAAAAAGGCAGTTAGGCTTCATTATTAGATATGGAAAGATAAGAAAGTATAGATAGACAGAAATAGATAATAGAATTATTTCTTCTTCCCTTTTTTCATTTCTTTCTGCTGTTATTAAAGCAAACAATGTCTCCTCTTCTTACGTCCTTCCTTTCAATTTTCTCCCTTGACTCCAGCCCAATTCGTCACATCTCTAGCAAACATGCCAGTTTTTATCAATCACCACCAATGGCAAGGTTTCTTTTTTGGTTGCTATCTGCATGTATCTCCATTTCTTTTTATCTCGTGTCTATCATTCCCTTATTACAAATGTCTCTTTCAATCCTTACCATCTCCTTTCTTTAATATGTAGGGTAAATTTCCCCCCGTTTCCGTCCTCTGTATCCCTCTTTTCATCTGCTCTCCCTGAATCGGAGTCTGAGTCACAGAAACACTGTCATCACACAGGCAGAGGATTGTAACAGCAGGAAAATATGTTTGCTGTTTGGGCTTGTTGTGTTGAATCCTAATGAGCTATCAGACTCTGCAGGAGAAGAGCTTTCTCTTTCTCCTGTCAGGGTGATTTGCACTGCTAGAAAATAGAAAATGAGAGAACCCAGCAGCCAAAAGGGCATTTTCTGGTCTTAGCAGAGGCTGGGTTATTACAGAGGATATTGCAGCAGTCATACCCTGGCACAGTGACAGATATATATCAAGCCAGATTATGCCTCTGCAGAGATTTCATTCAAATCCAATAAAATACATGACAAACACATAAATATGACATTATTTTCTAAAAATCTAATGAAATGGGTTTTGCCCAAGCCTTTCTGTAACTGCACCATGTCATCACACTGGCTCAGACACAAAATACCACGAGGATCAGTCCTGATTTTCAAGGAACAAAACGAGGAGGAGAGGGATGAAGGGACAACAAGAGGAAGGATACTGTATGTTAACGGGCAGGCTGTAAGAGATACAGCCGCATAGCTTCAGGCAACCTGGAGACTTAAAGCTTTGTTCCTGAAAAGTCAACCCCGCTCTCTCAAACGGCGAGGGAGAGGAATCACAAACACCGAGCTCTGTCACCCAAACACAGCTGGGCCACCCTGCTCGGTAACCTTGGCAACCCCTGACCAATGGCTGGTTGGCAGGAGGTCCTTAAAGAAGTGTGACACTGACACAAACACACTCAGAGTGCATACCGCTGCCTACAGATCCCTCGTTGACTGTGATTTGAGAGGGTAAACAGGTGTTAGAGAGGCCTCTCTAAGTCAAGCGCACATCGACATGTGTCACACACACACACACACACACACACACACACACACACACACACACACACACACTCAAACATCTTTCCCCACCCACCTGGCTGCACATTGCTTGACTGGCTAATGAAGACGGAGTAAAAATCGTTCCCATCTACATGGACTTTACATGTTTTTTTCCCCATTGGGATGGCGGAGAGGACAGAGAGAGGGAGGGAGAGAAGGAAGATAGACGATAAAGAGGAAGGGGCCTGCAGTCACTCCCCATCACTCTTCCCAAAGCTTACCCTCTCTCTGTTGTGTTTGCTTTCCAACTATCCTTCCATCCATTCATATCTCTCCCTGTACTTCTGTCATCATTCTCACCAGCCCTCCTATTATTCTTCCCACTTTTCCTTGTTCCTCCATCTGCCTCCCTTTATCACCCTCACACTTCCTGTCCCATATTAGTCATTCTTTTTCTTTATTCTGCCTGTCCATTTATCCATGTTTCACCCACTCTTTATTTTATCTTCGATGTATCCTGCCTCTTATGTCAAAATAATAATCCAAGCGACAAGTAATTAAGTTTTACTGTGAAAGGAAATATGACCCAGGCCACTTCACACGTCATTGTCATTGAAGGAGAGGTCTCATTTGCAGTCGTATGAATCCGGCCCCTCTCTCTGTCTCTCTAAATCCTCTCTAATGTTTGATTGGATGTTTCTTTGATGGCTTTTAGCCCCACTGATTAATGCGCCCAACACTCCATTATAGCAATAGGAAAATAAAGAATTTATGTATTAGTAAAACATGGTGTTAAAATCCACCCACATCCTCTGTCTCTGTGCTTGTTCTCGTTAATCTCCTCTCCTCATTCATCCTTTCCTCCATTTTGAATGTTTCTCCACCTATCCCTCCATTATTCCCTCTCTTTGCTCTTCTTTTCTTCCCCTTCCTCACTCATCTACACTATCTCCCTCAATCTCCAGTCCTTTTTAAGTCC
The DNA here is from genome assembly GCA_947000775.1 of Pterois miles. Taxonomy (NCBI): domain Eukaryota; kingdom Metazoa; phylum Chordata; class Actinopteri; order Perciformes; family Scorpaenidae; genus Pterois; species Pterois miles. Next base: position 860,776 of record CAMQGK010000334.1, read on the forward strand.
CTCACTCCTCCCTTATCTCTCCTTCCACCTTCCTAAATCTCCCAATTTCCCCCTCCCCACTCCCTGAGCACCCATTTGCCATCCATATCATCTTCCCCTCCTCCCCTCGCCTCTCTCTGCATAGTCTCAATCATCCTCCGGAGTGCTGTGATGGCCTCATCCGGGGCTGAAGGATCCAAACAGGTCTTGGCTGATTTACCACCAGCTCTATCTAGCGGATAGCTTTATCTGAGGAATCAGCGTAATCTTCATCATCATCACTGAAGTCATTACAGTAAATTGGTGAAAGCTTATAGGCTTGCGTCACACAGCTCCTTACCTCCAGTGTTGAGATAGATGTAGCAGATGTAAAGAAATGAAGGTATATTTTATCATAATTTCAGATGGGCAGATGGTGGTAGGGAGATATTAAGTGATGGGCTTGTTCCAGAATAGAGATAAGCATATGTGAGAGAGAAGTGAAAGCATTTTCCATCATCAATAATATTTTATAACATGTACTGTACAAGGTACAGGTAAGAGCGAGGAGCAGTATCAGTAATACTCCACTGGCCAGAAAGGTTCAATCTATTTGACAGTAGTGCTGTGTATTGGCAAGAATCTGATGATATGATAGTATCATGATACAGGGGTTACAATTTAATATACTGCAACATATTGATACAGTGATACAGTAAGCAAGGCAATATATTGTCATTTTTTTGGGCTGTCAATCCTTTTAAATATTTAATGGTGAATAATCACATGACTGTCCATGATTAGTGTTCATTACAGTAATTGTATATCAATTGCACAACTTCTATCTATTTATAATGTACCTTAAAGGGAGATTTGTCAAATATTTACTACCCTTATCAACATGGGAGTGGGAAAATATGCTGCTTTATGCAAATGTATGAATATACTTACTATTGGAAATCAATTAACACCACAAAACAATGACAAATATTGCCCAGAAACAACCCACACAGGCATTTAGCATAAAATATATGCTCAAATCATAATGTGGCAGACTCAAGTCCAACGGGCAACAGCTATGATTATCATAAAGTGGGCATGTCTGTAAAGGGGGACTGGTGGGTACCCATAGAACATTCATATCTTGAGGTCAAAGGTCAAGGGACTTGACTTGAGCTTTATTTAACCTCCTTCATGACAAGCTAGTATGATATAGTTGGTACCAATGGATTCCTTAGGATTTTCTAGTTTCATATAACGCCACTCCAGCTTTAAGACTGAGCCAGCTACAACCTAAAAATCACAAGTTGCATTAATGCTTTAAAGAAATTAGTGGCATTAAAACAAATTTGCATTAACACTTTATTATCGTATTAACTCTGAAATCTAATTTTAGGAAAACTGTCATAGTATAAAGAACACAACAACATGCATAAAATCAGAGTACCAGTTTACTTTTTATGCAATCAGAGATTGAGAGGGTGAGATCTGCATTTGCATTTATCACAGTCTGTGTAACATCCAATATCATAGCACTGCACTGACAGGGCCCGTATCTTTGGAAATGAAAAATAGTATTGACTGAGTTATCCACGAAATCTAATATCGCACTGATATTCTATATCTGATATTTTCAGCATTTTCTTACACCCCTATTTGACAGAAGTGTCATAAGTTTAAAAGTAGCCAAAGCACATGCATAAAGGATATATAAATTGAATATAAGTGATAATACAACATGAGTAAACCCTGTGTGCTTCTGCTGATTGGTGTGACCTTATCAGCTGAACGGGTCAGATCCATTTCAGCATGGTAATACACCTAAACAAATTTGAAATTCAAATCCAAGAAATGGGTATTTTTCTTGTAAAAGGGGAGTTTTACAAATGACAGCAGAAATGCAAAAGTGCTTTGGCTGAGGTGAATGTCCTCCATACAGTATAATCTGAATGTGTACATATGTATGAGGCATTTAATTTCACACTCTCTGTTTACAACACACAGCCTGCCATCTCTTCCTCCTCCTGGTCCTCTGCCTCCATTGGCTGTTAACATGCACAGTTGAAATTCAGATTTATCCATATTCTGTTCTGTTCAACGCTGATCAGTTCAGGGTTAGGTAGGAAGGATGCTGCCATATTTAAATTATTATGAGTCTTTGTTTAAGAACACGACCTTCACAATGCTTTCTTTACTTCTGGCCTTGATTTCAGAGAAAGTTACAGTGAATGTCTCAATACAGTTTGTTAATTATTTTTAAGAAGCTTCCATAATATGAGACCTGGGAGTAATGATCATATATAGTGCAAGGACATGTGGGAAAAGACGCATTTTCTAAAGTGGATCCTTCCCATAGTGCAGCAGAAAGTCATACAGACAGAAAATCACTCAAACTGGCTATCCACTCAACTCTAAAATCACTCAGCAGTCATTAGAGACTCTCGAGGCCTGACAGAGAGTAGCTGTCATATATTCACACAGGGACACTTCCATCAGCTGAGTCAGGTGTGTGTGTGTGTGTGTGTGTGTGTGTCTGCAGCGGTATGTATGTGTGTAAGCATGCTAATGTGAAGGTTTTAGTGGTGGTTTCAGATTAAGTATGTGAGTGCATACCACACTTTATGTATGTATGCATGTATGTGCTAAAGCATCAGGACCTGAGAGCCACTCAGAGAAAACATTTCTGTTTCCCATATACTGCAGTCTGCTGTAGCACTGGCCGAAGTCTCTACATGTTTTCATATTTCAAAATTTCAATTTCCAGACTCCTTGGTTGATTTTTTTAGACCACATTTTACACTGGAGTACAAATAGCTACACGTTTATTATTTAAATATGTAATTGAACTGTTAACATGTATGTTACATTCTGACTGTAGCCTATTAGTTGACAAATAATTGTCAGAAGACTGTAGCTAGGTACTGTAACGCATACAAATCAATTAACACCAAACCCAGACAAATTCAATGCACAGCATCTTAAGGCTGGCCCCCACTAACCGATTTTTCAACAGATGTTGCAAATATGAGAGACCACATACATAATGACATCTTATGTTAAATTTAACAGTTTTGTTTCTATGGTGTGTGGTGACCAATGATTTGTCCAAAACAGCACACCACATACTAATCGATTCCATTCATGAACCAGAGTCCTGATTAAAAAAAAAACAGAAATCTAGCAAAATCTCTTAAGAGCAAACGCGATTTTATTGTAACTAACATGACGAATGATGGGAAAAAGATTAGAGATGTTTTTGCACTACTTTGTACTATCTCAAAGGTTGGATGGATGAAGTCATGGAAACATGTTAAATAAACACTTAAATTGTTGGACCTAAATTTCTGAGATCTATCTTACTACTACTTCATGCGTCGCATCTTGCGTTGCGTCTCAGTTGGCTATCGTTCATTCCCCTTATGACTGCGTCATCGGCTATCCTCAGGTTCCCCACACACAACAGGACACCTGATCGTAAATATTAAACGTGTAAATCAGACCGGCCAGGATGAACTTCTGAGCCGATTGAGCTGAACCAACAAAAAATAATCAAGGCTTTCTGATGATAGCTGAGAGGGGGAGAGCTGGCCCAAAATCGGTTTGATTTGCCCAGCATTACTGAAGCCGAAATACTAAAACAGTGCAATGCTATGTTAGTTTTTGTGATGTAAATAACTGTATATCATCAATCCCTACAGTAACACAAGGGATGTTCATGTAGAATTCACCAATTATTAAAATTAAAGTCCATACTTTTCCAAACTGAATAGGAACCCTTGATTTAATATTATAAAACACAACTATGGACACATAAATAAAACATAAACAGTACATACATACTGTATTAAAAGCAACAGTACAACATAGTAGTGGATGCTGTAGAGATGGCTGGTTGGCAGTTGCCATGTTCGACTGTAACTGTCACAATTACTTTCCTGTATTATGACAACTATTCAATATGATGCCTCATATTATTAGCACATCCCATTATGTGCATATTATCTGTGTCAGTGATTTATAATTTGCAGTGTAGGGGGTGCAGAGGTAAAGCAATTAAGGGGGTAAGTAATTGATGCTTACTTTTAGTTATTACTTTCACAGCACAACAGTCGAATGCTGGTCTGTCAGGAGCTCACCGGCTAAAAGGCCTGCCCAACATCACACACTCAAAAAGAGTGTGAAAAGCCTGCCTACTGTTCCCCAAAATGAACAGAGTTGTGTGTCTGTTTCATTTCAGTCCAATGTTAAGTTTGTTTGATACATTATCAGTTAAGGTGGATGACACAATTCTGTTTAGTTTATTTTAGCACCTCAATCAGGCAGAGTGCAGACAGGCTTGCCTCTGTATATTCTCTGAGATGGGAGGGACTGGGCACTGTTAGGATGAAATAAGAGGGAGAGAAGAGCGTACGGTTTGCTGAGAGGCTGAAGGATTGTTGTTTCCTCCGCCAAGGCCAAGGGCCTTGGGCCAAGGAGGTTATGTTTTCACTGGCATTGGTTTGTTTGTTTGTTCATTTGTCTGTCTGTTAGCAGGATTACTCCAAAAGTTTGTGATGGATTTGAAGGAAACAACAACAGTTTCAGAGAGAGCCATATTTTTACATCAAACTCCGTGAAATTAGAGTTGAGTTCGACCAAAGCACACTCGGTGATTGTTGGAAAGAGTAACGATGATGATTGCACAAGTGGCCGATGGCACAAGCTGAACGGAGGGGGGGGGAATCGTACTCAGGCACCTTGGTGGAGGTCCATTCTAGTTTGGTATTCTTCTGATTCAGTTTAAATGTAGTGTCACTGAATTTCCCGGGTTTCATTTTTGCCTTTTGTTTTCGTAAAATTTTGGTAATAAACGTCACTTTTTGTTTTTGCATTACTCCGGCTTATCAAACTATTTTTTCCAACATCCCTTTAAAAGTTTTCCAGTGCAAAATCACCTCATCTGCCGTTACATGGGCTGATGGTGCTACAAAGAGACTGAGAAAAAATACTTTCCCTCAAGAGACCATGCAAGAATAAATGGAGAAGATCACAGATGAGTAATGCACTGCCTTAAACAAAGATGCCATTATATCAAAACTGTGACATACAGCACGCTGGTCTTTGATATATATGTGACATCAAGTTAATGAGATATCAAGTCTGAGGAGCAGCACCTCTTAGATTATTGAACGCCTTCATCATTGACTGAAATGGGAGAGACGTATATATTATCCTGTGACAAGCCTCACCCTGCAGCATTGCCTGCCTTTGTGTGATTGTCTATCACTGCATGTAAGGTATGCACGAGTAAGTGTTGGTGTATATACGTAGAGTATTTCTGTGTGCGCGCACGTATATGATTGTGTATGAGTGATACCAGAGACAGCTCAGACACTGACCCGTTCTGACATATAATATAATTCTGCTGCAGGGGATCGAAAACTGAAAAGGAAGAAAATCCATAGTGCACAGGAAACACCGGTGACAGAGAGGAGTAAGAGGTTTATTGTGAAAGAGAAAAGGCCTAAGAGAAAGAGTGAGAGAGGAAGAGGGAAAGCAGCATCAGGAAAAGGAGAGAGAGAGCATGACACTGAAGGGGGGAAATATATCAAGATCTTAACCTCACAGGAATCAAATATAGCAAAGGGAAGGGATTGAAGAAGACAAATACATCCAAATAAATCAAACGGAAGACAGAGAATAAAAGATGTCTGAGTCTGACTGACTCATGTGGTCTGTTAATCACATCATGGCCTTCCAAATAGCCTCCAGCTTGAAAATACTATTCCAGGTATGTTCACTGGCTTCCAAATATATTAGTAAGTATGAGAGGAAATCTAACAGGATGAAAGTCTGCACTGAAGGAATTTTTTAGGTGATTGTTTCCTAGCCGTTAAGTGTTTTACAGGGAAACCTGGCTTAGTTTATAATCTCCTTTTTCTCTAAGCGACAAGCTCCAAGGTAAAATTATATCTCAGCAATTTTCTCTGAAAGGAAGATTATTTTGGAAACAAAGTACTGCATGTAAAGGAGCATATAACTGGTATTTCACTGAGTAAATTGAAGTCAAGTGTATGTTTATAGTCTCAATATGAATTTCTGTGGAGGTTTAAACACATAGTCAAACATGGCAACAGCATCACAAGTGGTGCCACTGCAGCAGAAAGAAAACAGCCAGAGACGAGACGGGAATCAGTGTACCACTAGAGTGCACCCTGTAGCCTTTAACACAATGTAGATGAATGAGAGACTGACAGAGAGGCAGAGGGTGCAGAAAGGGAAAATAGAAAAAGAGGTGGAATACAGAAAGCAAAATATAGAGAGTAGTGTCAGACAATAATGTGGAGATTTGCAAAAAATTGGTGGTGGAGTGAAAGACATGCATATCAAGTGAAGAGAGACACAGTCAGAAGGGAAGGTCTGCCTTATGGCTGGTGTGCAGTGCTTGCTGCCACCTCTGTCATGTAGAATTTATCCATGAAAACCAGATCCACTCTCCATCCTGCTTATACCCAGTCCTTCACCCAGGTCAGTCTCCTGTCACTCCTGCCTGCTCACACACTGCTGCCACTGAACAGCAACCTTTTGTATATGACTTATTCATCACGGACCATTCAGTGTCAGTGGCTACCTGAAAAACCGGCCACTCTTAAAGCCTAATCTGTGACATAAAAAAACAACTTCCGCTGCCTCCTCTCTGTGTTTGTGGCATTTGATTCCACCGCAGCCAAAAGAAAACAACCAATCAGAGTGGAGCTGTCAATCACTGATCATGAAATATGGTCAAATTGTCAAATTAGGCAGTTCTGATCAAATTTTAATCAAGTTTCTGTTACCGTAATACCTATTTCTCACCTTAAATGTTTTTAAAAAGGAGAGTTTGTGACCCGCCCGCCATGTTGAAAACAGTGCCGCACCACTGGTTGAAGCAAACTTTTTAATTTTACAGCTAAACTGTACATTACTCATCTGAGGTGAGAAACAGGCATTACAGTAACATAAAATGAATTTATATTTAATCGACACTGCCTGTTATGACAATTTGATTGGACTGACAGCTGGTTTACAGACTGCTCAGCTCTGATTGGTTGTTTTCCTTCAGGTGTGGTAGAATGCCATTAGGAGCACTAAGAAGAGGCAGAGGAACCTGATTTTTGTCTCATGTATTTCTGTCAGGATATAGTGACAGTTTGAATAAATATGAAAACTGCTACCAACTGCTACCAACAACTACAGATCATGGTCTGATGCTGGTCAACTAGCAAACAGCAGACTGGTGCTTTATATTTCCCCTACAGCATGTCTGTCAGTGTCTCTTCCCCATCAGGCTGGAGGCTCACCTGATCCCTGTGGCACTGACACACAGGGTGGATTTTTCACACCATCCCTGCAGCTAGTTTGTGGAAAACAACGTATAGTTTGACTTTGGTCTTGTTGGCCTGGCTTACTGTATCAACAGTGGTAGTAGATATCATAACAAACCAGTCTGTTATCTCATATATTGCCATGATGACACATCCTAACATGGTTTTGAACTCGTCAGCCTTTCCAGCAATGTCAACAAACTGTCACGACATCCTCTATTGAAATCTGATGTGTGATGTCACACATTTCAGTTTTCTCTTCATTTTCTTGAGCAGTGTATACATACAGTATATATGCAGTATATGACAATTCAGTTATATCAGAGGATATGTGTGTATGGGAGTAAAGCTGCTGGTGTCAAGTAGTTAATCATGCGGATAAATGTATTTTTAATTCACACATACATAACTCTGCTTCAATAAAAACCTGACTTGTGCATGATCCTGGCCACACTACTAATTACTTACATGTGCTCAATAAACACCACTGCCAGCAAGCAATGTATGTGAGTGAGTGTTAATAGTCGTGTGCTTATATGCTGTTACTTGCTTCATTCATCACACCATTTTAAAAATACCACCCGTCACTTTAATCACTCCTCCCAACACTTCCAATGCTGGCTTCAGTTCAAGTCTAATATATTCTAGAGGGAGGAGGGATAAAGTGAGACCCTCACTGAAGGAGAGAGGGGGCGATTCAAACGGAAAGCAAGATGCAGCAGTCAGGTATTTATGATGACGGATAATCACCGAGGGAATTAAGTATTTAACCATGCGCGCATTATCTGTGTATCGTTAACATTGTTTAGATAGATTTATCCCCCATCAACACAGACGATCCTGTACCATGAGCTGTATATCAAAACATTGAGGCTGAGCTGTGTGCAATAAGGATATACTGGATACCAGAAGAATAACCAGTTTAGATAGATAGATAGATATACTGTATATTGTCTCAATGGGGACTTGGATTCTACAAAGCTAGACCCCTCAGTACACACCAGCACACAACACCAGCAAATATTATACAAAAATACAAGAATACAAATACAAAAACACACACTTAGGTGTTTATTAGTGTGTGGCTGTGTACCCCAGTACAGCCTCTGTACCCTCTGCTAAAATTTAAAATTCGAGTAGCTAACTAACTTGCTGCATGTATTAAACACAATACAAATTGGGGGTTATGATCCACAAGCAAATGCAAAACTCTTACTGGTACTGACACTGAAAACTATCCAGTGATTTTGATTTTTGTGTACTTAATGTAGACAGTGGGTGGTATAAGAATATAAATCCCCGATTTACACGACTCAAAACTGAGTATATGGCTGGACCGTGTAGGGTCAGTCTGTGAAATTGTGGCTAAGTTGTTATGTAGTAATAGTCAGCATTCATGTCTATAATGTTAAATCCAGCAGTGCATGTCCACGTGGTCTGGTGAGGACACTAGGGGACACGCTGCTCCGTTCAACTGGCCCTTCAAGCGGTGATGAACCATATCCTAGAACGCACCTGATCAGTCCCTGGTTTTCTCCTTGCCGTTTCAAATAGGAAACAACATGGCGTCCTGCTCGTAAAACTTTGTTATTCCGTCTAAACAATCCACCAAACTACCACCTACTTCTGAAAACATGTTCAGCGAGAAACAGGCTATACTACTGCTGAATCTCATTTCATTTTAGAACTAGATCGCCTAGTTTCACAGCTTGATCCAAGTTTTGTGAGCTGGACGCGTCACACTGGACTGTCCCTCGTCTCGGCCAATGACGAAACTCCAACGCTCAGCCAACCAGTCGTGTAACATCATTACTCAGTCACTCAGTGACAGACTTTTATGTTTGTAGGGCTGGCTCTCTGCAGTCCAGACAAATATACACATCCTATCACAATAGAATGTAAATATTGTGTGAGTTCTGCAAAATACCAAGAAAGAAAGACGAAACTCGAGCAGGCAAAGGAGCATGACAACGTTTGCTGCTTTGGTGAACTAAATTTGCTGGGTGCTTCTACTGGAGGACACATTTTGTCTCATCCTTACTGGTATCATTTCATCACATATAATAGTTCAATTATCCCAATGTGCACAGCAATGTGATAGTATTTACCAGCTGCCCATGTTATTCAGTGAGCAGCTCTTGCAGACGGTGTGCAGTGTTTGTCACATGACACGTTTTATGAATGGTTTGGGCATTTAGCATAATGCTGGGCAGCAATGCTCTCAAGTGAAATTGCTCTCTGGGAGAGCGAGGATGCACGGTAAATCGTGTGATCAAACCACGAGACTCACCTGCCTTTCAGGGCAAATGTCACCTCATATTATGAAATGTGTTCAAGTCCAGCGAACAGTAGATGTTTATATGTAAGAATTCAAATTGGATCCCCTAAGTCCTGCTGTCTCCATTGCAGAAAAGAGGTTTAATATGATTGGTTATCCATAACTTAACATGTATAAACAGATTCTGCATTTACAAGGTATCGATTTCACGTCTCTCCCTCCTCTGTTGCTCTTCTTCTTTTTTCCCTGTTAGAGGGGTTTTTTAGGTTCAGTTTGTCCTTATCTGATGAGAGGGTCATACTGTGAAGGACAGAGGGTGTAAAGCCCCTGAGGCAAATTTGTGATATTGGACTATACAAATAAAATTGATTGATTTGACTTGACGTGTAGAATCTGTAGGCAACGGCTCAAGATTTTGGTTCTGGAAGCAATCTGGCAGTATAGACCAATCACTTTCGAGCAGGCTTTGGTTGAAGGCAGGTAAACGGTCGTGAGGAGAGCAAAAGACTCACGATAATTTAGCTTTTTATTGGTTTAAAATTAGCTTGTAACCTGGCTACTTGTGAAACAATCCCGTTGTACATGTCATCTCTCAAATCCCACGGCAGTATTGCATCTCAAGTTCCTTATCAGACTGTAAACAATGAGCAGCACACAGAAGACGAAGCCTTGGTTCAGACATCCACTGGCTACACCGGAACCTCAAAAATACTGTATAGCCCCTTTCCCCCAGAGGCTTAACCGTCGCCAGACAGATAGCCGGTGGGTTTTCGAGATTGGACGTAAATTGAATTACAACACTATCCGAGAGATATGTAATACTGTAGATATGTTAAAAACACTCATCACCAGTTAGATTCAAAACTGCTAAAACCTATGACGACTGAAAATATAAGTCATTCACATGAGCAACTCAGAGACTGAGTCATTTTGCCCTTCAGGCTGACTTCACAATACAACCAAATTTTTCAAAAATGACAAGGTCAAATGTTGGTAAATGATGGCTTGAATGTAAATGCTTGCTCCCAGTAATGAATGATTGTTCTGCTGCTGCCACCATTCTGCACCTGGTAGCCTCTATCACAGGAGTCATTTGACTCTAATATTTGTTTTACTAACCACAGCGGTTTAAAAGTGTCAACAGCCCTTTGTATGGAACTGACAACTAATTAAAAAGGTAAAGACCTACCTTGCGAATGCCTTCTTTTGACTCCTCAACGTTATTATCTCCTCCTCCGGTGCGGTTGATCATCCGCCACATCTGGGAGTACATGGGATCTCTCTCAAAGGGGTTCATAGACTTGGAGCGCACCTGGTCGTATACTGCGGAGTCCAACACTGTACCATAAGGCAACTCTGTCTGCTTGGATAAGTCCTGGAGGGACCTGGAGAAAAAAAAAAAAAAAAAAAAAAAAAAGAGTCAGTATTCACATTGTTTCCAGCCATCCATCCAGTGTAAGCACCATGCAGACTCCCCCTGAATGACCAGCTTCACATCCCACATGGGGCTCAGTTCATCCCCTGGGTATTACTGTTGTGGGAATACTTCGGTCACCTTTTAGAAAGCTGTTCTTTGGTGGCTGTAGTTGTAGTAATGGATGTAGCAATACACTGTTTTCAACAGCATGCTCTTTGTGCAAGTTTCCACATTGCACTACACTGCTAGCTCACCTAATGCAATGATGACACATGGTTTTGGACTGAAATAGGGCCGTACCCAAATCAGAATTTTGTGATTCAGCTGGGATTTGGCTGTTCAATACAAAGATTTGACAATTTGCTCTTTTTTTCTTCATGTAGACTATCTGGCAATCAGAAAATCCACTGCCTGGGGGAATCAACTCAGTGGATCAGGGTGAGGGTGCCGCAGTGTGCCGCAGTGTGCCATGGTGTGCCACGACTGCCTCTCGGCTTAGAAAGGCAGTGAGCTTTGCAGCACCCATGCCCGGACCATTTTAAGTCAACTGAGGGGTCATTGATGATGATTCGACTTATTAAATTTCGGGGGGGCCCCCTAGACTGAACAGCCTGTCCTACAATGAACAGTTGATCCTTCTATACAATGCCAGTCCATGGTAATGAACCAAAACCAATACAACTCCGTGCTCACACATTACCTCACTTTTATTTTCAAGCAGAGTTATTATTCACATGGCTGCAAGAGTAATTGACCTGGATGAAATCCCTCACTGTGGTGTCTCTGGCTTGGCACTTTTATGTTTGCATGAAGGGACATGGTGAATGATCGAGCCATTGTCACTGTCTTGGAAACTTCCAGTGATAGCTGACCAGGTCTGGAGAGGCAGGCGTTGGACAGTACACACAGAGTATTTGAACTCTCCACGGCCAACAGTGGGAGTTGGCAGTGACATGTAATTGACATGGAATAGAAATAGAAAAATGGGAACTGGCTATGACCAACAAATGTGAGAAAATGGGGGTAGAAAGCAGTTTAGACAGCAGCCCTCGCTCAGTTCACAGTGCCGAGCACAATGGCTTGGCTAACTGCACACAGTCAATATCTACAATTGTATCAAGAAAAAGGCAGACACTAACAAAGAGGAAGAAATGGAAAAAAAAAAAAACACATCAGTCTGTCTTGTAATTGTTTTTTCTTATTTCTCTCTCTTGTCCTTTCTCTCTTGCTTTACCCCTCACCCATAAATTGACACCTCTGGGGGAATACATGAGCTATTGTTAATTATGAAGCAACAGTGCTTGGGTTGCCTCTCAAAGAGTTTGGCCGCTGAGAAATGTAATGGAGAACCATTACAGGAACTAATTACTGTTTGTTTGTTCAATGGCTGCTACATACCACCCATGGATTTGAGAGACTTGAGAGATTTGTGAAACAAAACATGCACAAAAAAATGCTCAACATGTCCTGTTTAATGAAGAACAACAAGTGTACAGTATCTTACTTCATTAACTCAGCTGCAATATACCCACAAAGCAAATTTAACAATCGGCACAACAATAAGTAGGTACTGTTCACATTATTAAGAGGCTGCTCACTCAGACACACATGAAATAACATATTCAGACTATTTATGGGGGGGTCATGGCTCTTACGGTTTCTCTCTCTCTCTCGCTCTCTCTCTCATACCCTCCTCAACTATCTCTCTGACCTGCTCTAAAAGAAAAAAAAAGCTTTGAAGATTTTAATGAACTTTGCCATGGACATGAATCTTTTATTGCCGTCAATTAATCTTTGGCCTTAATAATCTCCCCTTCCCACTACTCCCCCGAGAATATGCACGCCTGTCAGCACACTCTTCGGCCAGGATTCCCCCTTTGTCAATTGGTTTCACTGGGTAGTAACTCTGGGCTTGTTATTTAATGGTGTGTGGATGTGTAGGAGGGAGAGGGAGAGGGAGAAATATGTCATGTCAGATGGGTTTAGATTTTACAGAGACAAGAAAAAAAAAACATATTAAAATGGGTTCGTAGTGACTCAACTGTCGTAAATACTCCCCATTGGAGAAGAAAACACAATCAAAAGCTTATAACCGAAAATATTAGAGGGGAATTATGTGGTGCAGGTGCCTTTCGAAAACGCTCATCATGAAATATGTGGAAAAAAAGGAAAACTGTACCCAATGTTCAGCCTTTAAATCCTCTAAAATACAGAACATCCTGTACGATAGCTATAATTTTGTTGATTGAAGACTTGAACATCCCCTGCTGTGGCTAAAATGCACTAGTATGGTGTTTACTTCAAGTGACCTACCTTGTATTTCTAATGGAATATGGAAGGACTTCATCTCTTTTAACGAAGGGAAATTTGGAGGAGTGGACAAAAACAAAGAGGTGCTTACAATAATCCATTTTAATCAAATGCTGTTAAATGACTGGACTTTAATTAAAAAACACCGTCATCGTCTGTCTCCAAACCATTACTTACTCTGTTACTGTGTGTGTATGCTGTCTAATGGGGATATGCATATATGAATTATGTGCTTAATCGTCTTTTGGGGAATGTTTTGTGTGAATCTAGTGTGTGCATGTGTGTGTTTGCACACACTTGCCTTTCTGTCCTGTGTGTATGCTAGCTCATTTTGCAACCAATTATATTGCCCCTAAGCAGCCCAATGAGCAAGTAAATGGAGTGAACAGCAGCTGAATGGATCCTGTGACAAATACTAAGTACGTGTGTGTGTGTGTGTGTGTGTGTGTGTGTGTGTGTGTGTGTGTGTGTGTTATATTGCATGTTAATCAGTGAATACAGTGTGTGTGATCGCTGTACATCTTTGTTTCTGCATATTTGGTCATCTTTGCTGAAAGTAATGCTAAAAACTATTTAACCTTTAAAGAGAACTTATTGTTTAGCAGTTTTTTTAGTTTTGTTATTTATCTTTTATTCATCTGGAAAGATCTGTGTTGCTATCTCACCTCCTGAATTAGAAATAGGTACTATTAAGTACCTGCAGAGAGTCAAAGGATAGGCCTTTGTTTGTTTTAGAAGCCAAAAGACAAAGATGATCTTGGCTCTGTTACTCTGTAGGGAAATTAATTTGGGTAAAGGCAGGAGAGCCTTGATCAGTTCATAAACTTTTTAACAAATGGCTGTTGAAGCACTGCAGACAGCTGTGCAACCTTGAACAACAAGCAATCTGGACTGAAGCCAAAACCCAAAGAGGTTTTTCTTTCCTCAAACAATAACAATATGGTCTTTAGAGTAGGTTAGCTTCATCTGAAAGCTGCTGAAGTTTAGTTTATATTTGCATTATTTGTAAATGTAGGGAGTTCAGGACCTGTGTAGTCATTTAAATGCCATATTTTTCACCATATAATTAAAGTATTTTTATGCATTGACTATTATTTTCTAGATGATAGTGTTGGTCAGTCTCTTCAGTAGATATTTCTGTTTTTTCTTTGCTCTTAAAGTAGCTATAGCTTATGCACTACTGTTAAAAGTGTGAATGTCATTAATCCATTACTGCACCACGGTGCTGTGACAATCCCTTTCTAACCCACAGAGGGTGATTAAGTGATATTGTGACAGTAAATCTTCAGTTTACAGCCCTTTAGAAAACAAGTAAGACTTAAATAACCTAAAGAGATGCTGACCAATGGGATGTAACAGAACAGTCACCAGCGCACACGTAACACCTGTCTGACTTTATTGGCATTATTAGCAACTATAACATGACACCTGCTGTGTGAGATTGAGCCAGGAAAGCTTTTTATCCTCAAACATTCCATTCATCTTTCAGCCCTCCCATCTTGACCAATTCTCCCGCTCCATCTCTTTCCTCTCTCAACAGGTGCCACCCGTTTTCTCACATTTCTACCCCTGCAAAATCCATTTTTCATCTTAACTCATCACCACGGCGCAGACCTTTCCCCTTTCTCTGTTTCCATGCTTCTTAAGAACACTCTCTTTTTTCTGTCCTTCTCTTTGTGCCTCTGTCCTCCCCTTTTCATCTTAATCCGTCTCATCTTTTCTTCCACCTACTTCCTGTCTTTATTTCCGCTTTATAAGGTTCTCTCTCTCTCTCTCTCTCACTCTGTATGTTGCTCTCTTGCTCCCTCTCTTTGCCACTCTCCACCGCCATCCCTCACTGTTTTCCTAAAGGATTCACACTGAAATTGAGGGAAAACATCCAAGCGTGAAATAGTCCAGAGAGGTTTCTGAATGCTCACTTGTTATTTCATTTCCAGGATGAAACAAGGGCATTAATACTTAAAACCCCTGTCTCTCCTGACGGCTCACTGAGACACTAAGATGAGCGACGCCTCCATCCTTCCTCGGCCTTCTCTTCCTTTCCTGTCCATGTATTTGCTTGCTTGTTCTTTTCCATACTTAACTAATTCACTCTCTCAATCATCATCGCTCGCTAAACCATTCGCTCTTGTTCCATCTGCATGATATGTAAATCAAGTATTCATCAGATACAAGTGCACGCTAATCACAACATCACTCAATCCTCTTCTTTTTTTTTCCTCACTCAGTCTCTCTCTTCATCTCTCTCCGTTGAGGTTTTGTTATGCTTTGTGATTACTCGCAGTTTGTTTTGGGTATGTTCCCTCTCACCCCACCACCCATCTTTGGAGACCCAAGGCCATGTGAGTGCTGCTGTTTAGGTGGTAATTATGCCACTAATGACCCCAGAAGAGTCAACACATTAAAGATAATGCGTTAAAATTTATGGAAATCCTTAATTAGCTCAATGGATACTGAATGAGGCGGTAAACTGAGAGACACTCGTTAACAACAGCAAATTTAAGCAAAAAAAAAAAAAAAGGATAGACAAAAAATTAAGAAAAGTGTTTTTTTGCTACACAAGAGACTAGACAGAAGGACATGGAAGAAAGAGGAAAAATAGACAATGAGAGAGAGGAGACAAAAGTGAAAAGGAGGTCTGCTAAAGACAGAAAAGAGAGGTGAAAAAGAGAACGACGCAGAGTGAAACTGACAGAAACAAATGAAGAGACAGATAGTGATGAGATTTAGAGAAATAAATGTTGTTTATTCCAACGCCAAGCACAATTAACTGTGGCACTGCCGGGCATGGCGGATGCTTCGGCATGCTGATTAGTCCAATGAGAGATGAGTGTTTCCTTGTGCCACCAGGAGAGAGGCAGGCAAACATATTATCACAAGTATAGATAAACAGAGGGAACAGAGCTTAGTGAAATAACATGTGTTAATGTGTGTGTGTGTGTGTGTGTGTGTGTGTGTGTGTGCGTGTGTGTTGCCTTGATAGATCTCTAGACCCAGCCTGAGAGGAACATGTAAAAACACTCCTCTTACTTTCCTCCACACTTGGCCTCATTCTCATTCTCTCTCACTGTTTCTCCTTATCTTCATCACTGGAAACACACACACACACACACACACACACACACACACACACACACACACACACACACACACACACACACACAATGATAGATCCAAACTTGAGGCAGACAGGAAATTACTATCCTACGATGGGGTGAAGGAGGAGGGGATGGAAAGGATAGGGAAGTAATTGTGTATGTGTGTTGCCTCTCATGCATCACACCTACTGCTAGAATGGATTTCCACACTGAGCAACAATCTAGCACACGGGGGGAAGACTGTGGTGTGTCTCTGTGTGTTAGAAACAATTAGTCATGCACGCACAGCTACACACAAACCCAGTGCTGAATAAGTGTGAGTAAAGAAAAGTGTGTGTATACACCGATCAGCCATCACATCAGGACAGCATGGGCACCCTGACCACTTGTGGTGGGTCCTGACCACTGCAGACCGGGAGCATCCCACAAGAGCTGCAGTTCTGGATACTCTGATCCAGTTGTCTCGCCATCACAATTTGGCCCTTATCAAAGTCGCTCACATCCTTACGTCTGCCCATATTTTCTGCTTCCAACACATCAACTTCAAGGACAAAATGTTCTCTAGCCCAGATTATCAATGTTATTCACTTCACCTGTCAGCTGCCAAAGTTAATATTATGGCTGATAGGCGTATATGTTTTTGGTAAAGATGAAGCACTTCGAGTGGTAGAAAAGTGTATCTAAATGCAAGTCCATCTACCAGTACTGGCTCAGATAGCTGGATTGGGTATTGGTGACAATGGTGATATCTGCATTTAAAAGGTTTATTGTATTATTGCGCTTACAGTTCATTTTGATGATGTTTGTTACATTTAGTTTTACAAAGTTAGGAAAGCAATGTTTAAGTCAAGCCTGACACATACAGGAATGGGCCCAGTTACTTTCACACAGTGAAGCATCCAGCTTATTAACCGGTATTGGATCAGTACTTACCAATCCCAGGTTTCGGTAGCAGGACTGAAAAAGTTGGATCAGTGCACCTCTAATTTTAGGAGTGGGGGAAAAAAACGATACAGCACAGTATTGCTATTTTCACATGGCAATATTGTATTAATACATGGACGTCAAATATCAGCCATCTGTTATATAAACTAACAATCTGCTATTCTGTCTTTTAGAGGTTGTAGGGGGCTCAGTATTAAAGCAGGAAGACACTGGTATCATATGAAACTAATAATCCTAAAGAATCGATTGGTACCAACCAAATTATGCACCACAGAGAGGTGAAATTTTGACAAGGAAAAACTGGCATGACCATTTCCAAAGAGGTCAGTTGTCCCCTGACTTCAAGATAAGTAAGGGAAAACTGAGATGAACGGAGTGAAATCTGTAACTTATTAGATGAAATAGATGTTGACAAACTGCATAAGTCGCAGTTGAAACCTGGAGGTAGTATGTCTCCGCCAACCAGTCAAGTAGTCTTCATAGCCTTCACGTCATCACTTTATATTGTTAGATATTTGGTTGAAATTGTCGTAATTAGGATATGAATTCTTGAAGTATCTCCAAAAACATGTTTTGTGAAGTAGATGTTCATGCCAAATTTGACGAAATTCAATCAAGCTATTCCTGAGATATCACGGGAATACAACGAACGTGAGGTCACACTGACCTTGACCTTGACCACCAAAATCTAATCAGTTCCTCATAGTCTCAAAGTGGATGTTTGGGCATTGGCCAAAACAGTGACATGACATTACATTAAGATCATATATCACAGTTAATGTCCAACCTCCATAACACTAACTAGCTTGCCATTTGCAAATGACTTCATCAGCTAACATTATGAAGCGAAACAATCCTGAGTCCTTTACACAGCAATCAGTCCACAGGCTGTTATAGGCAACAGGAAATAGGGGAAGGTCTCAGTTTTTAAGTTACGTTACAATCTGTTCACACAATTGCAATACAAAGGTACTAATACATGTAAGCTGTTACCTTTTATTATCATGATAATATCGTAACATGGGGCTTCTGGTGATTTCCACCCCCAATATTTTTGTGCTTGTACATCTGTGTAGGTGTGACGTGCAACTTTAAAGTATAACTAAATATTGGTAATATGTAATAGTTGAAGGGTTTCAGTTCAGGGTGTTTGAGATTAAAGCCACAGAACCAAATTTTGAAGCCAGCATGGCTTCACCACACTGACAACAGAGGACACAATCTGATGGACACTTACTGTATGGAGTTCTCTATGCGGGAGATGGTAAGGAAGGCTGCTAGGTTAGCAGTATACGAGGAGATGACTATAAGAGCAAACATCCACCAGACGCCCATCATCATCCTTGTTGCCAGGGTGGTGTAGGGCACCTCTCCACCTAGAAAGAGAGGAAGACATTTAAACAAATGTACAGACAAAAAAAAGATAAAAAAGGCGGAACATCAACGAACACAAGCAACTCTTAGCTGCAGGCGGAAAAGCTGTTAAAACAGCAAAGCGCATTCTGAAAGATTATGTTCGGATTAAGAGATCTGATCTGATGCTTTGGTACAGATCTGATCTTCACATGGAGGCATAAAGTGGGAGGCCCTGCAGAGAATTCAATCTACGCTCCTCTAGAAAGACATCAAAAGAACACATCTCTGCCACATCTTTGAGATATGATAACATTTATATGCTGTGGTAAAGGTGGCCTGTGCTATGTCTTTTACTCCCAGGAAATGTCTTATTACACAATCACTCTCAAAATGCCAGCATGTTTGGGCAGAAGTTAAAAAATGTAACCTGCAGTTGCAATAAGTTATCACTAGACAGAATGTGTCGGGCCTTCCCATTCAGATTTAACGCTGCCCAGAGCACATTACAATAAAAAGAGGCTTGTCCGTCTTCATATATAAAACCTCTTTATCCCTGTCTTGTGTTATTAACAGTTTTTGGGCCTTGTCCTCTGAAATCTTGTTTTGTTACACATTAAAAGCTAACTGCCTTGGCTTTCTGTGAGCTTTCAAAAAGAGTTGTCACGCTAGAAATAATTTGTTTATTTGTGCATTAAAGCAGCAGAGGGTAGGCATGTAGCAAATATGATTTAAAAACTACATCCTGACAGTAGTGCATGAGACAGGTAATCTAAGAAAAGTCATGTGCCTCTGTGTCCTCCACTGCTCCTAGTGGCATCTGCAGGATTTCACGGACCGGAGGAAAACAGCCAGTCAGAGCTGATCTGGAGTCTGCTGTCCAGCTGCCGTTTATGAGAGCCAAGTCAATCAGTTGTGAACTCTGACCAAACTAGGCAGCGTTGACCAAATATGAATCAACATTCTGTTACGGAAATGCCTATTTCTTGCCTGAAATGTTTTCAGTAACATCATAGTGTACTGTTTAGCTGTAAAATGAGAACATGTGACCTGGCAGTCATGTTGAGATCTGCTGAGGAAATACCAAGCACCGCCCACCAGCTGGAGCACAGCCAATAGAAACGGCCTCTCTCTCTGACATGACCTATGATTGGTCTGAGTCTTTTGTCACAGGCTAGATTTTTTTTTTTAAACAGAGACATGAGGACGTGCAGAGTTTTCTCTCAGGACACTGAAATTGCAATATGCTTGAAACTTGTCTACTGAAGCTTTAACCAGGAACGCAAACAGCACACATGCATCTCTGGCTTTTTGTTGTGCTCTAGTAGATTGTGGGCTATCCTTTCTATTATACACACACATATTTATGCAAGCTTATTGACAATCATGCATACACACATTTAGATATGCATGTGTAACTGCACATACACACAAATGCACAGAGTAATGATTAATATGTAGCCAGTGAGCTTCCTCACTGCCTTTACTGAAGCCTGTTTGAAATTAGCCTCATCCATCCTCGTACTGTAGCAGGGGATCACTGTTATGTTGACTCAGACCAACAGACAACGCTCTCCTCTCTCCCACTTCCTCTAGTCCAGACTCAGTAATATATCTGATACCCAACTAATCCCATGTTCCCTTTATCTCGCTCCCCTTCTCTCTCTACATTTTATTTCCTGCTTTTTTCCATCATCATTCAGGCCTTTTCTGCATTGCTTACAGCATTTGATTTAATTTCTCTCACTCTCTCTCTCCGTGGGTTTATTGCATCTTTCTCAGGCAATATATTTGCTGTTCACATTAAGTTTAACCACGAGCCCGAAGGCAGAGTAATGTGTAGTACTGTATTCTACATATTCAGTTCAAATAATCCCTTTGCCTGTGTCTTATTCTCCCATATGTCTATCCTTTTACGTTGTATAATCTTATGCAAAATTATATGACTCTTGAGTTTAAAATGTGTTTATCTTTTATGGTTCTTTGAGTGTTTTCCCTGAAGAGAATCACATGTGCAGCACCGTGGTTAAAAAAATTCTTCTTTTCATTTCATGTGCCATTTATTTTATCAGGTATCCTAACTGAGATTGACATCTCCTTTTGAAGACACAATATAACAGAAGACATTCAAATACAGATACAATTTTAAAAAAAAGACTGTTTTGTGTCTATTTCTTTCTACCTGCTTTCTAATCTTTGTAAATACATATAGAAAATAACGCAAATATCTACCTTTGTATCAGACAGTTTCCAGAGAAAGAGAATCTAGGATACAGGCATCCATTTAAGTATAATACATATGTAAATAGTATTTTTGATAAAGTTCATGCAGTTAACTATTCATGAAAAATTACTGCACTTGCCAGCAGGAAGATGAATTGAATTTTTCCTATGAATGAATGTAACCAGCAGGCACAGGTGCTTTTCTCTCATAATGCGGGCTGCCAAAAGTCTCCAAATATATGCCAAACCGTAGACTGCAGTATCTTGGACTTCAATAGCTTCTAAAACATGACCTTTGTGAATCATTCCACCCGTAGAAGGTATTTGGGGATTTGGGGTTTCACACTGGTAATATCCATGGAGGACCGATTAAGTTACCATATTGTTGAGCCTCAGAACAATTTTCATGTTGATTTCTGGCTGCACAAGTGACTTTTATAGAATACTTAATAAAGCTGGGAAAATGACTCTGCTGAGTTGAGACATCTGAATGTCCGACCGTTTGAAAGTGGGCCGACTTTCGTTAAATTCTGTTAGAGGTTTTATGGTTCTCTCTGTCCCTGGACAATGTACAAATCAAATCAAGATCACTTACGATAGACTTTTTGAAAGGTCAATTTGTTTCTTGCTCTATGTGTGTGTGTGTGTGTGTGTGTGTGTGTGTGTGTGTGTGTGTGTGAGGGAGGAAGAGAGCCAGAGACTGAGGTAACCTCTTTTTAAGATATTACATAAACTTGGAGTTATGAAGCTCAAAACTAACTGAAAAGGCCCTTGAAGTGGTTTACTTGTTTACTGGTCTGGTACTGATTTTAAAAGGTGCCAAAAAGTCAGCAACATCAAGTTTATTATGGACTTAAACATCAGTTCATCATCATAAAATTGTGTACAAGTAATGTAATAAGTAATGTATACAATAATTTATGTTCCTGTCATACTGTGAGTGTCTGTCTGGCTCTGTGCTCATGTCACTAAACAAAAAGCAATTTTACCTTTAAGTGTCAATAATGACTGTTGACCACGTAGGTGGCCTACAGTCAACATCACAAGAAGACTGAATTCTCATGGGGAAAGTTGACCCAAAGGTCTGCTAACGCTGGAAGTTAAAACTTAACATCCATTGTCCCTTTTGTCATGTAAAGGACATGAAATGTTACTAGCCTGGCTTAGGTACCACATACTGTAGCTCTGTGTACGTATGTGAGTCAACCGTATGGTTCACTCCGATGGGAACCTCTGTGATATCCAAGCTGTTTCCGTTGTTTTTTGGTCCATAATTTGCCTCGAGTACGTTGAAAAAACTGAACTTTTGCGGCAGGTAATGGACAGGTAATGACATATTTAGCAGTTTTGTGAACTATTTTGTGAAAAGATGTATGAACTACTGTATGTACTGTATATTACACAGCTAGCATGCTACCTATTTAATGCAATATATTTTGTGTCACTCACAAATACAGTGTTGGGGCGGCAGTAGCTCAGTCTGTAAGGACTTGGGTTAGGACGCGGACGTCACAGGTTCAAGTCCCCCATGGACCAAAACCAACTGGTTGCTGGAGAGGTGCCAGTTTACCTCTTGGGCACTGCCGAGGTGCCCCTGAGCAAGGCACCAAACCCCCAACTGCTCTGGGCGCTTGTCAGGAGCAGCCCCCTCACTCTGACATCTCTCCATTGACGCATGTATATGTACTGTGTGTGAACAACAGAGTGTAAAACTGAATTTCCCCACTGTGGGACTAATAAAGGAATATCTTTCTTTCTTTTCTTTCTTTCTTTATATAAGTAACTTTTCTCCCATGTCTGTGGTGGTGTTTCTATCCATCCGTAAACACATAAACTCCTTGCGTTGAACACTAGGGGGTGTAATCCATATACTATCCGGATTTACAGACACAACGCAAAACTGTGTGGAAACAAGGCGTCTATGACTGAGCAGCCACACTGCTGCTGACACACAACCTCACTAGGGTTTAAGTTGACCGAGTTTAACTGGCTCAGCACAGATAAAAGAGTCAAAATGCAGCGTTAGAATAAAGTAGGTGTTGCTGCACTGTAGGGGCTCCTTCAGTGAAGTCAACCAGGACGACTGAGGCCCCAATCAGACAGAGGCCTTTTTTTCTACTGTTGCTAGGCAACCACAGACAATTCATTTCAACCGATTGGACAATGGGGGAAAAAAATTGCAAATGATGGACGCATTTCTGCTCTGAATTTAAGTTTTTTTTTTTTCTCCTGCAAAAACACAAAAACGTGAGGCGCTCTGCACCGCAAAAGCAAAGCGCTCTGTCTGATCGGGGCCTAAAGGAAGCCAATGGTGACTCTCCTCTTTAGGACTTAGAATAAAGGAGATCCTCCTCAAGGCGCTCTTCAAGGCACCTTTCAAGTGCTCCTACGGTTGCACTCCTGGAAAACTCCTGTTAAAAGTAAGAAGGTGGATGTATTCCTGTACGCATATGTGCATGTTTATGGATTCTAGAGGAGGCATTGCTGCACGAAGCAGCTTTTGAGGATGCCAGCTCGGCAGCTTCAAAGGCACGCTATTGTGTCCCCTCAATATAGCTCTCCATTCTTACCAACATGCCTCTCCACGCTTACCCTCGCATAATCTGCTGTGCTCCCCTGGAGCTGCGGGCAAACAGTATTTCTCTGTTTCTTACGACCCCACTCAAAATGGGGCATTAAAATCTAAATTACATGTGCCATTTTGCAGCTAAAATAAAAGGAAAGCAATGTTGCTGTGTTTAATATTTCCAGTGCATTTTTTCCCCCTGACTTCCAGCTCAGCCACTGGTCTTCATTTGTTTCACTACTATTACTAGATACAGTATCTGGCTAGCAGCCAGACTGACTTGCTCTATTGCTGGCCTCTGAGCTGCCTGGAAGACCTGTCATCCAGGGAAGCATATTGCTCTTTTCTTAGTGATGCTGTGTTTCACTTAAGTACAGTTCCATAAATCTGGGAGCTGCCCAGTGCCTCTACACTACTATACAACCTGCAGTCTCCCGCTCTAGGTCGCTAAGCAGTTTGGCTAGCAATTAGTCCTTCCACCTCTTTCTAATCCTCTCTGTTTCAGTCAAAAGATTGTCTCAGTCATTCCCTCTATCTCTAGATGAATTCTCCTCACCTATTTTCCTGCCTTTTGGCTCATGTATCTAAATGAACACAGATGACTGTGTCACAGAAAAAACATGATTAGTTTAAATAAAATCTTGCAGTGTACAGAAATTTACAAAGGTGTTAAGGTTTAATCTGAATGAACTTCTTTCAGCAAAATTGGCATAACAGAGGTATCAGAGTAATGTGGTTTATACGATGAAAAATGTATTATTGAGAACCACCTTTCTCTTGATTGTAATCCCAGAGTGTTAAAACTCTGAAGAAAAATGGAAACTACACTTACATTTGGTTCACACACACACACACACACACACACACACACACACACACACACACACACACACACACACACACCTGCTCATTTAGGAAGACGTCCAAAATATCTAGCAAGAACATCAAGTCCTCAGATATGAGAGCACCGGACACGACCCTCATCCCTCAGTCTTGGGAAAAACTAATCAGAGAGGAACATGATTGGGCCTAAATGCCCTTGATCCTGCGTGCAGTAAATCTGATGGGGTGACCGTGAGGCCGGGACACTTTGTGAACAAAGTGGTACATGGTGCTGCACGTGGTTAGGGTTAGTGCTCAGGGTTAGCAGTACCTTCTGGTAAGTGACTGAGCCTGATTGCGCGAAAAGGCGTATGAATCACACCATAATTCGCAAGAAATTAATAAGAATAAAAATGCTGTTCTTGCTTTTGGTGTGTCATTTGTACGCCATGTAGTCTGCACTGACTGCAATGTAAACGCATCCGTGTAAATATGCTAGAGCTAGTGACATAGCATGAAAAGAGAGAGAGCCTGCTCATGGCAGGCAGGAGGGGAGGTAGATGGGTCAAACAGTTCAGTTCAGTTAATTATGTTTGTGATGTGTTTTATGTAGTGTTGTGTTCTTTCTATAGGTATTGCACTTAGTTTACATACTTTTTTAAAGCCCAACCATGATGTTTTGTTGTTGTAGTTTTGTTGTTGTAGTTTTGTTGCGTGACGTACAAATGACATGCGAAAAGCCTAAAATGCAACGTTGTGTTACACAAAATGTCATCTTCTACTTTAATCAACTAGCCTGATCTGAGCAGTGTGCTATAGTCAATGTCTTAATCATAATGTTTTCATTACTGGCATTTCATGGTTAAGAAAGGGCAGTGAGAGTGGCAAGAAAATATTTTTATGCTTTTATAACTATCCTTGCTTTTGTTGTTCTTTAATGCATAAAATGCCTGAAATACGCATCATATAGAAACTAGAGTTATTGCCTCGTGGTTGTTTGCCTCCGCCAACCAGTCAAGTTGCAGTTTATATCCACATCTGTCCAAAATGTCATCACTTCATCATTTTATCCTATTAGTCATTTTTGTGAAATTCTCATAATTAGCATATGAATTATTGACGTTATGGCCACAGACAGCTGTAGTCACCGTGGCGTCACCCATTGGTTTGTGGACTGAAGCCTTGAGTTTGGCATTTTGGCCGTCTCCATCTTGGTCTTTTGCTGTCACCAATTTGTTTTTTTTGCAACCTTGAGTGACAAGAGAGGATGGGGTTACGTACAACTGAACGCTGAATAAAACATTTTCAGACAACGAAAAAGGTTTTAATTAACTCTGATGAACTGAAAACAAACTGTGAAATGGTTCTAAGCCCTCGAACAGACCACATGTGTGAGGAGTGCGTGGCGGCTGCATTACCTGTTCATTTCAGCGTCTATATTCACGGGCTACAGCTTCTCAGCTGTGTCTTCTAGAGACTCGAGGTCTCGCCTATTTTTGAGGCGAGCCCCGTGCGTTTCACGGCAGCAACAGACAGTGAAAGTGATCATTTGACTGTATATTGACATCATACCAGCAACATAACTACAGTTTCAAAGTCTAGACATCTGTAGGAAATGTCACAGACATGAAAAAGGTCGAGATGCATTTTTAAATCAACACTTCCTGCTTTCATTTCAAAATAAAACCCCTCCAGCGTCCTTTCCATGGGCAGAACTCCTTCATTTATTAACAAAAGACTTTTATTCTGAAATATGTGCAGGACAGTTTTGAGAGCAGCAGCAGCAGAAACACTGCAGAAACGCAGCTGACACGTACAATGCAAGTTTAAGGCACTTCTGCATTGGTTTCACGTCTAGGAGTTGCCCACTGGTTATGTCTACGTGTTTTGTGAGGTATCAGTGACCTTGACCTTAGACCAACAAAATCTGATCAGTTCATGCTTAAATCCAAATAGACATTTGTGGTAAATCTGAAGAAATACCTGGAGATGTCACTTTCATGTGAATAGTCCAGATGAATGGACAAACCAAAAACATAATACTATTGCAGGTGCGGAGGCATAATAATGCCATTAAACGGATCACCAACTACAGCTTCTTTTTACAACAGCATATGAAAAAGTGATTAGAAAAGGAGTCAACGCTACAAGATTATCTTGTGGCTGGAAGCATAATTCACCTTTACATCCTTAGAGACAAGTTGTCCACTATAATTGCAACAGTGAAGAAGCTGTATTTTAAAGATGATCAGATGATATTCAACTTGTGGCTTCTGATCCAACCTGTGCCGTGCCATGTGGAGGTGTTTTTATAGAAAATCTGTATGACAACAAGGCATTGAAAAGAGGGAAGGGGGGAGAACAGCAGCCTAATGGAGAGGTTCATCTTCTCTGTCAAGAAAACATCCACATTTTAGTAGAAATGAGACAAAGGGGTCAACTGCTGGAAGAAATGGCTTGACAAACTGGTGATGAGGAGGATTAGCTCTGTTACTGTGCGGCCTATAGACTATGACCCCTACACTCCTCACTGCGTGCTGTCAATGCTAAACAAGCACCTTCACTCACTAGTTTATAGTGCTTAAGGGTGGCGATAGGTGCTTGAGGCATCCACTTGTGCAGACTTGTGGCTCTGTAATTTCACAGCATATCAGCAGCAACAATGCGTTTTAATAATCAATCTCTCTGCTTTTCTTTCTACAACTTTAGACAGTGAGGAGGGTTCACAGTCTGTCTGTCCACAGCTCTGGAAATCCACTTCTATCAAATGTACCATCATTTTTTAAAATCTACATTCCTGCTGCCAACTGTTCTGAGGCGTCTCTTCAAAGTTACAGCCTCACACTCCGGTTACTCTTGGATGAAAGAAGACTAGAGCAGTTCATTAGAGCTTTTTAAATGAGAAAAGGAGAGTTGGAATATGTTCAGCTGATGTCAGCTCCCAGTTGGAGTAACTGCAATCTTGCCACAAGATGATGTAACCTTTTTTTTTTTTAAACTACAATTTGGACGATTTTATTCTTTCACAGGCCTGAAAACTGTCTCGCTGAAGGTTGTTTTGACAGTAGTACAATGAGAGATTCACAACAAACGACTGAAAATCCACTTGCAGGTTGGTCTGTGTGAGCATCGGACAAGACCATAGTGTCAGTGTAATGTGTTCACATTGAAGCTGCAGTCGTTAATCGATTAGCTCTCAGCTATTAAATAATAGCCAACTGTTTTGATAATCAATTAATCGCTGAGTATTTTTTTTAACAAAAAAGTCAAAATTCTCTGATTCCAGCTTCTTAAATGTGAATATTTTTTTATTTCTTTACTCCTCTGTAACAATAAACTGAATATCTTTGAATTGTGGACACTTCTGTATGTCATCTTGGCCTTTGGGAAACACTGATCAACATTTTTCACCATTTTCTGACATTTTATAGACCAAACATTGAATTGATTAATCAAGAAAATAACTGACAGATTAATCGACAATGAAAATACAGTAACTGTTAGTGCAGCCGTAGTTCACATTAAGTACAAATCTGAGGTCGAAATGTCTAAAAAAATTTGCCTTTTCAGATGACAAAAAGAAGGAATGAATCATTTCTCAAATTGTAGCTTCTATTTAAAAGCTCAATCACAAAAAAATTCAGACAAATCCAGGATGCTGGGCTGGGTGAAATGGAGTATAACCTCACTTTATTCTTTAGCTGTATTCAGCTAAAGAATACTTTACTTTACTTGCATTCCTGCTAATGCGAATCTAAATAATTAAATCAATTAATGTGTATTCAGCATTGTTGTCTAGTTGCCACAGACACATGTATACCAAAGGGACAGACGTTTCATAACACTCAAGGTCAGTAAAACACCAACATGTTGTAGCACTGTTTTCACTTGTATTTGTGCTGTCACAGGCTATACAGTCTGGGTACAGTGAGGCTCTTTGAATGTGAGATTAATATAAAACAGAAAACACAAGCCCTTTTCTAAACCGCTATGACATGTTTCAAACTTTCTTCTGCTGTCTAAATAACCTCACACAATATATTCGACAATAATGCAGTGTATGAAACAGCAGGTCTTTATACTTTCTCTGAAATATCCGAGACAGCCTTTCACAGCGTTCTGTAAAGATGTTTCTCAAAGCCTTTAGTCTTAAAACAAGATAATGATGTCTCCAGTCTTTCAAACGCTACAGGAGGAGCTCGAAACAACAGAATCTCATTAAAGAAACGACGTCTTCATTATCAAAGCCCCAACATTTTCCATCAAAAGTTAAACATGCTAACTCATACTTTGTGTACTTTGTCTACTTTGAGCAGAAATAAAATAGAAATAAGATGTTTGCCACACAGGGAAAGCTGTTTTAAGTTATAACCCTGTCAGTAGAGCCACTTGAAATCAAGAAAAAACACATTTCCTTCCAAATCTAAATAAAAACAGAGCATTTTATCTGTGCTTCAGTAAATAGCATAATCTCCAATGCCTGCAATTATGAGTAATGTCATTTTCTCCAGGCAATATAAAATGCGTGATTATGATAAAGTGTGCATGCATGGCACTGATTATATTACAGTGATAACCAGGTTTCTCAGTCAGTTCAAGTTCCAATAAAACTACATAGAAATAGAAAATCCTTATAACTTCAGTATTGCCACATGAATACCAATGATTTTAAATTGTAGGACAAAGAGTCTCAAAGAGCCTTGATTGTTGCAAAAACATTTTGGGGCAGTCTGAATAATCTGACAATGACAGAACTTTGGTTAGTTGAAATGTGGGCTGTATTTCTTTTTGTTTGAGTCAACAAGTTCAGAAATCATGAGGCAAATCAAATCTAAACACAGACAGACACACTCGAGGTTGACCAATGGTAGTTTGAGGCAGACAGCTGATTAATCGGCCGATATCTTCTCTACGTCTTCAGCAGCCTAGTCGGCTACTTTAGCATACGTTGTTTTTAATAAGTCAGTTTTTTTGTCACTCTAAATTTAATAATTCGCAAGAGACTATCCTGAAGTGTGATTTGGTGGATCACGTCATTGGAAAATGTTCTATTTATCTGCAATGGGCGATGCGATGCTCTGTAGCTGACGTTAAAAACCACTGTCACACACCATTAATGTTCATGCATATTCGCTCGGTAAGGAAGATCCTTAAAACTTCAGTAAGCAGAATGTTTTTGGCATCACTGGGCAAAAAATCCATAATAACCTTTCAGCATGTAGTAATTCAAGTGAATAGACAAGAAAATAGACTTCTGCACCTCCTCATGGCTCTGTTTTCAGGCTTTAAAAAATGTAGCCTGTGACGAGAGACTGACCAATCACAGGTCATTTCTGAGAGAGAGAAAGCGTTCCTATTGGCTGTGCTCCAGCTGGTTGGCGGTGCTTGGTATTTCCTCAACAGATCTCAACACGGGTCACAAACTGGCTCATTTTCTAGCTAAACAGTAACTACAAGATGTTTCTGAAAACATTTGAGGAGAGAAATAGACATTACAAGAACAGAATATTGATTCATACTTAATCAGCGCTGCCTAGTTTGACCCTTTGATCAGAGCTTATGAATGATTGACAGCTGCTCATAGACGGCAGGTTCCAGATCAGCTCTGATTGGTTGCTTTCCTCTGGTCTGTGAAATCTTGCAGATGCCATCAGGAGCACCAGAGGCATATGATTTTTTTTTTCAGATTACCTGTCTCATGCACTACTGTCCTGGATATAGTGACCGCTTTATAAAAAAAAGAAACCTTTTTTAATCATATTTGCTCCATTTGTAGCCACTGCTGCTTTAAGTGTGCAATTTCATTTCATGAATGCATAGTTATGTGGCTGGATTATTTGGAAGACAGAACACCAAATTGGTACAGTAAGCAAGTTGAAGTAACAGTGAATGCTTTCTTTTCCTCTGTGTTTGTTTGTCTTGTATCTGATAGACCTGATAGTGTTGTATTATCTATTAAAGAAATAACATTTAACTCTCCCTCTACATTGACTTTGTGTATGGAGCCTCCATGTAAAACGTTAATGTACGTCCCCACGTGACAGGTGCCGGCTGTCTAGCCATCGGCCACGATCAGAGCCCAGTTCCACTGATGACAAAAAACATTTCATTGATCTACTGCTAACACACACTCCCAAAAAGCACATAAACATGTATCTACGAACAGTATTTTTGTGTGTGAAATAAACAAGGATGAAAAATTAGTGAGATACAGGCTTTGCACAAAATTATTCTATGAGCCAACTCATCTGCATCAAACACATTCACTATGTTTCTCTGCCGTCCTTTTCCTTGCACCTCTCGCTTCTCTTCTTCCCTCCTCTTCCCCCCATCCTTGTTGACATGCTCCAGATGAGTGCAGCTTTGAAACCAGCCAAGCAGCGGTCACATCCAGGAGGGTTTTATATGTATGTGGTTTTCTTGTAAAGCTTTGAATCTCACCACTGAGCAAGCACCTCCACTACCTCAGATTACACCCCTCTACTCTCTGATGATTTGCAGGAATTTCTTTTTTTACCATGTATTTCTACTCTAGCACCTCAATTGCTCTCGACTGACGGTGTCCTGGTGATTATAAACAACTTGGGAAAGACGTATTGCGGCGTTGGGACCAAGGCGACGAGGGGAAAGGTGAGAGAATGGAAGGAAGAAGGAGGAGGAAGACGATGATGACGGAGTGCACGCATCCCTCCCCCAGCACCTCTCCTGCCTTCTTCTCTTCAATCTCTGCATTGTACCACCTCTAATACTGCTGGCTATCAGCCAGAGCAAAGAGGGATTTTCCATGTGGTTAGCAATTTTTTCAAGCCATCAAGCGCCACCATTATGAGGATCCAATAGGCCAGTAATGTTGTGGATTTGAGCTAAGATGCATGAAGTTTACGATTCTGAGATGCACTTAATGTTATCTCCTTTTCTGGCACACTCTCTGATGTCCTGTAAGAACCTTAGACCATCATCCAAACGAAGGAATATACTGGAAATAAATAACAAACAGTACAATGATAAACAAATTACTGATGTACACTTTATGTGCATGTTTCTGGAGACTGCTGGGATTAAAGGCTGGCCCAGACCAAAAGATTTTTCAAACTGACACGCATTGACATCTTATGTCAAATTTAACAGCTTTGTTCCTATAGTGTTTGGTGAGAAACTGATTTCTGACTAAAAAGAACCACAGAAATCTTGCAAAATCTCTTGTGACCAAACGTGACTTTAGGGTAACAAACCTAGCAGATGACAGAGATGCACTACTTTGTATTGAAAATTCATGAAGAAAAAAGAAAAATAATGAATGAAGTCATAGTGATGCCTTAAACAAAAACTTGCCACAAATCAACAAGATGTCCCTTCACTTCTGAGGTCCATCTAATTACTACTTTATGCTTTGCATTTTGCATCAGCCCATGCATTAGCCGCAGCAGCCATGACAGTGGTTGTTGTCCCTCCGCTTCAAGTCAGCTTGAGTCTCAAACAGCTATCGTTCTCTTCTACGTGACTACGTCATTGGCTGTCCTCGGGGTTCGCCACACAGGATATTGGATCGCAAATATTGAACATGTTTAATATTTTTATTTGAAATCAGTGCGGCCAGGATGGACTACCGAGCTAATCTTTAGAAACATAAAAAATAAGGGCTTTACTGACCATTGTTGGGACCGGAGAGGGGGAATCAGGCCCAAAATCGGCTTGATGGTCGGCATGTAGTGAATACCAGGCATAAGATGATATGTATGAAGTCAAAATGGTAATGATTACAAGTAATGGCAATTAATAATATACAGTATTCTACTGTATTCTGCCAGCTTAGAAAGTTGATAGTGGGTGTTTATGTTTTATGAAAGCTAGACTTCAGCTCATGTAACTTCTGGCTAATTGCATTTATCTCTCCAACAGTAAGAGGACTTTTAATAAAATGAGATTTAAACTGATTGCTATGTGACTGTCATCCAAAATGTTGCTTGTGACAGGAGAGGTCTTGATTACACTTAGCATAACAAATACAAATTGCAATCAGCAACTTGGCATCCAAATTTGGCCGTCGACTTTTCCACGAATTGCTGTTATTTCTAATCATTTTTGTATCGATATTTCAGCTGACAAAGCATGCGGCACTTACGTTTGCTATGTGTAAACAAAAGCCTCATTTAAATATAATAAAATCAATATTATTTACATATTTATTTCATTTCGTTATCTGACGGGGACAATGTGCAAAATATACAGTATATTGTACCACATACACTGTCGCTGAACTAGGCTAGCTCTCACATGTGGTCCGTGACCGGCGTGGAGCTTGACGCTGCCCTCAGAGGCGAGCAGTTTAATTTCTCTGTATGTGCACGTAAAGCTCACATAAAGGCACTATAAATCCATATTATTCAGTGTATAATTCATTTCCCTTTAGTACTAAGTGTAACATGTGCTGGAGGAGTGTTGGTATTATGGTAATTGCTTCAATAAAGTTATTAATATTCATGAATGACATTAATATTTCATATTGGCAATGATTCACCTCTGATGTTGACAAATTGCTCTGGACTCTGTTGGTAATGACGTGCTCCACATACAGACACTCATCCGTAGTAACACACTAACACAATGGCATACAGCTGAATACACATGTATATGCATACACAAGTCAAAGATGTGATGAATTTATTCAATTATATGAAATAAGAACAAGAAGGGAAGAAAAGTTTAACAGTCTGAGAGTGAAATCATATCAAAGAAAGCTTGGACACTGATTTCAGAGGTAAATTAATAGTGTAATACAAAGCAAAGCAGGTCTCCATTACTGATGATTACAAACCTTTAATTATCTTATTTCTACAACTATTTTTGCTTTCACATATTTGCAC
Organism: Pterois miles; assembly: GCA_947000775.1. Classification (NCBI taxonomy): domain Eukaryota; kingdom Metazoa; phylum Chordata; class Actinopteri; order Perciformes; family Scorpaenidae; genus Pterois; species Pterois miles. The sequence continues at coordinate 893,953 of CAMQGK010000334.1, forward strand.
ATCAAGTATCCTGAATTGAAAAACAGGAGGAGATCAAAGAGAAGAGAGCCAATTTAAGGGTGGAGGAGGAAGAAGGTCAGAGAGAAACAGCCAAACTGGCCAGGAGACCAAACCACAGATCATCTAAATGGATTAAATGAGGCGTGTGTGTGTGTGTGTGCGTTACACAAGTGTTTGATCTGGTTGTAAGCCGGGTAAACATGCCACATCATTACAGCAGGACACAGATGTTATACTTCTCAGTCACCTGCTACCTCGTACCACATCTGACCTGAATACCCAGACTGAATACAAACTGGATATCTCTGCTCGCTCATACACGCACAATCAAACCAGTGTCCGCAAACTGTGTCTTCACAAGTGATTACTCTTTTTTTTTTTTGTTAAACAAGTGAAAAAGCAGCACAAGGTGAGGCAATATCACTGGTTAGAAATCCACCATCTCTGGATTCAGAAAAGCATTTGAAATCCTGGTATTGATCATCAGCAAAGCAATCAAACAAACCAAACAAAGCTGCTGTATGCCCCAGAGAACCAGCCAAGTTGCAGTTTACATCCATGTCTGTCTAAAATGTCATCATTGTTTTATCCTATTAGATATTTGTGCGAAATCGTCATAATTAGTGTATGAATTCTTCATTTATGGCAAAATGCATGTTTTGTGAGGTCACAGTGACCTTGACCTTTATATATAATCAGTTCATCTTTGCATCCCAGCGGACATCAGCGCCAAATTTGAAGAAATTCCTTCCAGATGTTCGCATTCATGGGAACATTACAGACGCACAAACGGACGGACGAACACAATCAGAAAACATAAAGCCTTCGGCCATGGCTGTTGCTGGTGCGGAGGCATAAAAACTAGACAGAAGTCAAAACTATTACTGACTAAACTAAGCAGACACAGAGTGACTAATTCTAACTACAGTATACGACAGGAAAGATAACAGTAATTGTAAAAGTTAGAAAATTCTAGTCCATTGTGGCTTTTTTGGCAATTAAATTTAGAAAATAAAATCTAAATGAAATGCTGATTGCTTCACTGCAAAACTTTCAAACACGCCACTATTTTGTCATTTTATTAATATTTAATGCATTTAATGAAAAACTTTTTATTACAAGAAGATGAAAAACTGAACGTGTCATGTTTTGGCTGCTGTTTTTCTGGGCAAAATGTTATCTTCACCACAACAGTGCACTTTGAAGGATTAAAAGCAAAGCCACAACACATCACATTTTGACAAATACCACATTTTGGTGCATTTAAGATGCACTGGAGAGGTAAAGAAAGTGCTGCAGTCTCTTGTGAGGAATTTCAACTCTCCATCACTCCAAGCTTCAGAGACCAGGGAGCACACTGAATTCTGAGCGTAATATGTCTTTAACTCTATCTTTGCAGAGTCGACATGTTCAAAACATAAGTTGAAAACCCACAAGAGTTCAATGTGTGTAATAGGAATTTGAGCTATGAGTTCAATGGGGGGAAAAATATATTTAAATTGTACAGAATCACCCTTAGGGGCGACGCTGAAATGGGGTTCTGTACTCGCTGCGGTTAGCTCGTGGAAGTTGGCTCAATTTCACAAAAAGGGAGCAAATTAAAAGATTGAAATGCAAATTATTCCCCCACTTAGCTGCGCTTTGGAGTGTGCTCACAATGCAGATATCTGCTACGTCCGCGAGAGGGTTACAGTGTGTGCAAAACACAGAAAGACTCGTTGTGCTTAGCTTACATATTGTATAGGCCTATATATGTCGGTTGTGTGTGTGTGTGTGTGTGTGTGTGTGTGTATTTAGGGGGAACAGATAACACATTACATCATTTCACCCTCCTTGTCCCTATAGAAGATAGAACAGTTCAAGTTGTACAGTAGATCTGGACAAAAAGGAGAGCAGAGGATGTTTTGATGGACCTTTACAAAGAATTGAAATTAATTGGAAAAGGACAACTTTGTAAATTGATTTTCTTTTCTCTGTAGTTTGCTTTGAGCCTCTCTCTCTCTCTCTCTCTCTCTCTCTCTCTCTCTCTCTCTCTCTCTTTTTCTCTCTCTCTCTCTCTCTCTCTGTCTTTGTCTCTGTCTCTCTCTCGCTCTCTCTGTCTTTGTCTCTGTCTCTCTCTGTCTCTCTCTCTCTGTCTTTGTCTCACTCTCTCTGTCTTTGTCTCTGTCTCTCTCTGTCTCTCTCTCTCTGTCTTTGTCTCACTCTCTCTGTCTTTGTCTCTGTCTCTCTCTGTCTCTCTCTCTCTGTCTTTGTCTCTGTCTCTCTCTGTCTCTCTCTCTCTGTCTCTGTCTCTCTCTGTCTTTGTCTCTGTCTCTCTCTGTCTCTCTCTCTCTGTCTTTGTCTCTCTCTCTCTGTCTTTGTCTCTGTCTCTCTGTCTTTGTCTCTCTCTCTCTGTCTTTGTCTCTCTCTCTCTGTCTTTGTCTCTGTCTCTCTCTGTCTTTCTCTCTCTGTCTTTGTCTCTCTCTCTGTCTTTGTCTCTGTCTCTCTGTCTTTCTCTCTCTCTGTCTTTGTCTCTCTCTCTCTGTCTTTGTCTCTGTCTCTCTCTTTCTCTCGCCTTCTCTCTCTCTCTGTCTCTCTCTCTCTCTCTCTCTCTCTCTCTCTCTCTCTCTCTCTCTCTCTCTCTCTCTCTCTCTCTCTCTCTCTCTCGCCTTCTGTTGTTGGCTTTGAAATTTTGCTTGTAATCATGATGTTATTTAGGAAAATAACTACAGCGGGAAAGTCAGTGGTGCACAGACAGCATTCTGTAGCCCCAAACAGCCACACTTACTCATCCTCTCACCAACAAATGCATGCACGCACGCACGCACGCACGCACACACACACACACACACACACACACACACTTTGGAGCCATAATACATAAACAGACCTCAAATTGCAGCATCTCCTATCGAAGACTAAAGGAAGGGAGACACCAAAGTGTGTTGGGTTTATGCTGTTTTCAAATGTAATTTATGAGGAAATTACATTCTCTCTTTTTGTCCAGCTCCAGCTGTACCAATGATCTGAATAAATGTGTGTGTATGGTGCAAGTAGGATGCACAATGCCAACAGAAAGCAGACAGAGAACCTATGCATTGCATTAGCCCGGCAAGCCAACAGTGAATGAATGACAAATGAAAAATGGAATAATAACCTTCCATAGAAATGTCACAAAATCACATAGTATGACCAAGTACGTAGTACATAGTTTGGTTTTGGTTTGACTCATCAGCCATGTTTGTCTGTCCAACACTGGAAAAATACAAAGTTAGGCTTCATGTCGAAAAGATACCAAGGCAGCGGTGAAGTGCAGTTCACCTACTATAGCAAAGGCATCACTCTGCCTCTGATTGGCTCACCCTAATATCCTTACCCTAACCCTAACCAATCTCACTCCTCATACCTAAACCTAACCAATCCAGCCAACAACGGCAATGAGTACTAGCAAATGAGAGGCAGAGTAGGACAGGTTATGTTATAGTGGGATTCATATTTAGCGGCTGGAAGACATATTCAGGTGTTTCAGGCAGGAAGAAATTCTTCGTAACATAAGTCAACATGTCACAGGAATGACAGGACTCTGATTGGCTGCGGTTACTCTCTGGCTGCACTTTCCCACTAAAAGTTTAACTTTTAGTTTAGCTGCACTACAGCTAAGACATTATGTGGCAGTTCATCGCAGGCCCCACAGTCCACCCCACAGAACGCCGCTACTCTGGTGTATTTTTGGTGTAATGGCTAGGTATGAACAGGTTATGCAGACGGTTTATTACTGTGAGATGCTATAGTGTCATGGTGGTAGCTGCCATTTGTGTGGGGTTATGGCCAAACATGTAGCCCAAGAGAAACGGCTTATTGGCAATTATAAGCTAATTGTGTTTTGTGCTGGTTGGCCAGGTTAGCGGATTACTTGTTATTAGCAAGAAAGCTTTAAGGGTGTCCAAAACACGCATATCGCTGTCTTTAAAGAAGGAATAGCTGAAATATACATCAGATTTAGGTCAGGCTGCTCTCCCAGACTCAAGTCTTAAAGACTAACACACTAGATTTTGTACCTTGTGGGTTGAAATTAATAAATCTCTTCACAGCTGGTTGTGGTGTGATGTATCTGTGACCAGACACAGCATGGTACTGGAGCAACAGCACATCACAGCCTACGAATAAAATATATTGTCACCACTAGTTGGCAGGATACAGTTACCCTTTAAAGACGTGGGTACAGGCCAGTTACGAATCTCAGTGTGATGCCAAAGCAGACCACTAGCCTGGATATGAGGATTTATCTTTGTCTTTTTATCCTAGAACTGAGCATGCTTGCTTCTGTCTGATTTTGTTGTGAGCTTTACACAACAGCCTTTGCTACAACTGTGCTAGAATAAACAATAAAACACTTTCCAGAAGCCTCTGTTATATCGAGTTGTGACAAAGCACACACCAAGTCAGGCTGATTTGTATGTTTTGGTTTTTGTGAGTTCAAGTTGCAAAACTTTACACTGACTAACGAAATGTCTTGTGTACAAAGCACTCTCTAGACTTTTACTCCATTTTGGGTCACACTGACTAAATATATCATTTGACAAAATTATTATGAACTGATCTTTACTTGTGTGTTTACGTGCGTGCCCTTCAGAGACACCCTGACCAACTAGCTGCATCATTGCTTGTAAATATTCATTAAAACTGTCTGCTTTTTTTGGCATTGGAGGGTTTTTTCTTATTCCCTGGAATGAATGAAGGTGGAGCAGCCGGTGAAGTTCCAGACTGCACCGGGCCAAGTGTGGAGACTGGCGATAAACTCCTGGCTTTTTACCTCTGTGAGTGTGTCTGCATCTGCATGTGTGCATGGCTTAGTGAGGTAACTTTCTAATGCCCTAGCTGGGGTAAGAGCACTGCTCTGAATGTGTGGGTGGTGTGTGTGTGTGTGTGTGTGTGTGTGTGTGTGCATACCATATGCAGAAATTGCTTGACATTGGACTTATTACAGAAACACTCATTTCTCCTCTTCTCTCCTGCTTTCTGCAAGCCTCATCAGCACTTTTGCTTCCTTTTCACAGTTGAAAGGAGCATAAAAATGATGGCGTCAGCAGGAATTCCTTTGAGCTTATTTACAGGCTGTGTTTCCCTGCTCGCCTCCTATATATGGATCAATACAATCTGTGTATAGTATAAGGGTTACAACAGCCAAAGGGTTCATGTTCATGTGTATGTGTCACTGTTGTGTACGTATATGCTTATTTCTCTGGTAAGAGCATTTCCTGGAGAGAGGAACATTTCACACACCAGCGTACAGCCAATCTATAACGTTTGAAGGTTGTTTAAAAAGTAGTGATGGATGAACTATTTATTAATAACTCAACCTAATAGTCTCTATGGAAGAAAAGGCAGCATGAGTAACAGGAGACTTTGTGGTGGATTTGAAATTACTGCCCACTAGGGCTGCACAATTAATCGAATATTAATCAAGATTTTGGCTTCCCACAATTTAATGAACGACTGAGATATTAAGGTTTAAAATTTGTTCTCCGCTTATGGAAAACTTGGCTGCAAATCAAATGAAGTGCTTCCTAAACTAACAGCCAGCCATCAGGGGGCCATCAATATGTTTTGGCATCACTTTTGGGGAGCGGTCATGTCGCTGCACTTGAAGCCTACAGCTGCAGCCCTGTTACAGCTGCAGTCCACAGCAGAATGGGCAAAGTGAAAATGCACTGTATTCAGGTGAAGAGGAAGCTTATTTAAAGTTTTATTTTGATGCAAAGACTTGTACATTAGCAGGAATGTAGCGATGAGAAAGCAGCGCTCTGTTGATTTATAAGTGAAAGTGCAATAAAAATATCTAATATATATAAATCAATGAATAACTGTGATCTCAATATTGATCTAAATAATCATAACTACCATTTTGGCTATATTGCCCCCTCAAATCTTAAAGCACATCTTACAAGAGTGAAGTACAAAAAATTTTTTTGACAAAAAGTATTACAAGAGTTGTGTGTGTCTGAAACCTACAGTAGCTATGAATCTTCCTGATAAAACCTCACATACAGCACCAAACAAACAATACACAGACAGATTAAATCCAGGGCTCTCTAATCTCCTTTTTCTCGCAAAAAACACACACAAAAAAAAAACATGCACACAAAGGCATGCATGTCCAAAACACAAGCACGGTGAATTCAGCTAGCAGCTACAGTGCTGTCGTCTCATTATAAGTGGCTGCATGCAGGCCGTGTCTTGTTCTATCAAACCAGTAAGACGGCGGTTGACTCTCTGAGTGCAACTTCTGACAGATGGCTCTCTCAGCAGTTTTCACTGCGTCTTCCTGTGCACACATACTCAGAGTGTATTTCTAAGCTCTTTTGCTTGATAGTGATTGTGTTTGAGTCGCTCATATTCAATTTTAACACTGTCATTCTCAATATTTCACATCTCGCAGCCCCTCCTCTTCTTTCTCTGTCACTCCTCTCCAACATCTCATCCTGCTCTTCCTCCTCCTTTTCTCAAGGGCAGCATCTCCGCTCTCACTGTGCCAGCCTGCACAGATCTGCACCTCCCCAGTTTCCCCTTTAATCATCCATTAAGTCAAACATACTGCATACGCCACATTTCGTGTATCTGCCTGTTTCTCTGCTAGTTTTTGTGTCTTTTTATTTTCACCAGAGGTCTTTGCAAAAAGGCAGAAAAGGGAAATCTTTCAGAGTAAGTTTTTTTTTTTACCTGGTCCTCGATTTTTAACAGGGTATCTTTAGGTCACTAAAGGCAAATCTTTGATAAACAGGTTATTGTTTTGTTTGTATCTCACATTTACCAGCAAAAGAATGACCGCAGGAAGTCGGACTCTTACTCTCTCAAACAAATTTATTTTTTTTGCTCCCATTGTTTCCTGTTTCTTTGTCTTCTCCCCACCTTCCCATCACCCATTTTCTGTCCATTTCACAGCCATTATTAATTTTGTCTGAGTAGATATGAATTTTGAGCTCCAAATTTAAAACTATATTGATTATGGAAATGCTGTTAAACAACATAGACAGCAATTAGCTGTCTTGCTTAAAAAGCAACCCTGGTTTCTTTTTTAGTTAAGTTTGAGTGCATAATTGCATTTTGCATTTTACATTTGATTAGGCAGTGAAGTGGCACTCATCTCCAGAGAACAGAGAGGTAATGTGAAAAAGAATAGAGCTGGGCAAGACCTCAGAGAATAGTTTTAACAAGTGCTCTCTGTTGCTGTCAAAAAAACAACAATCCTACACTAAATACTAATTTCCTCTCAGTTTCTATCATTTCTTTCTTTGTTTTTCTTTCTGGAGACCAATAACATACAATTTGCCATGGTCCTACCCTCCCTTTCCCCACAAAGGCAAGGTATTGCTGGTGAGTGCACACACACTCAGCCGCATATATGGTGGCATCTCACACAACACATCCATCTAATGCTCTACGGCTCTGAGACAAACTGACCCTTTCATTCAACCGAAGTAATTAAGAGAAATTTTATTCATTATATTCCATAGTCTGTCCAAAATATCATCATTTTATCCTGTTAGACATGTGTGCAAATAATTAGCATAATTAGCATATGAAAGGACAAAAAATGTGTTTTGCGAGATCACAGAGAAATAGGAACTTTGATCACCACATTTTAATTAGTTTATCTTTGAGTCCAAGTGGACGTTTGTGCCAAATTTGAAGAAATTCCCTCCTGAGATGTGGCATTCATGAGAGTGGGCCGAACGCAAAGTCACTTTGACCTTGACCTTTGACCACCAAAATCAAATCCTTGAGTCCAAGAGGACGTATCGCGTACATAAGAATGGGTCGGACGTAAATACATACAGCTAAAACAGTAAGAACACTAAAAATGAGTCTCTTAAACAGTAACCAGCAAAAGAAAATCCGAATAAAGGTTCATCTTATCTTATCTTAAAAACTTGTTTGCGCGACTTGGTACAATACTCAGAAATGTTGGTGTGTAAAGTGTTAGTAAATAAAAAATATTTATTTATATTCTTTATATACAGTTGTCAACCAGCGGTTCTACTGTTAGTTGATCACAATTTGTTTCTTATTCATAACATTAGTTGGCTTCTCATGAAACTTTTCTTTTCTATGGATGAAATGTTAGCGCTCCTCTTTAACTGTAACCAGGAAAAAAAAAAAAAACATTTTGTGTCCCAGGCTCTTGCTGTATACAAATACACTGACTAGATGAGAAGACTTAAAGAAATAAAAGTGCTGTACAGAACTTTAGTTCTGATTTCATATGTGCATAGTCAATTGATCTAAATTATCCCCAACTAGTAAAACTTTAATTATCAGCCCCAACCTAAGGGTTGGGTTTGTGCAAAAGAAGTAGTTCACATGACGTGCTGTGCAACCTCATCTGAAATCAGATGTGGTTGGTTCCTCCACACAGCCACACTCAAAGGTGGGGTCAAACGCTGCCCATCATACTGTAGAGTAGCTGGATTAGAAAGAGTGAAAGTGTTTTTCTCAAACCCTGATGTGGTAAATACAGGCGCCAGATGCTAATCTTCACTATAGAAAGTGACAACAATAAGCCAGGTCAGGCTGACAGATGTATGCAATACATACTGTACACATTCGAGCATGGATGAATGGAGGCAACTGCATTTTAACTTAATGTCTCTCAAGACGGGGAAACGACTGTAAAGCCACTGGACATCAGACAGAAACTGACTTTCACACACAGACTTGTCAATAAGGAGGCAAGTGATGTTATCCCTTATTTACATTTGAATCACGTTTTGCCTTCTGAACTGTCAGTATGACCCATCTGTGCCCACCGACGCTGATGTAATGAGGTACAGCAGTAAGTTATCATGTGTTTTGGCTTCTTCTTGCTCACACTGTTGTTTCTGGCCCTTTTTATCCACCTCTTTCCCTCCCTTGTCGTCTCAACCTTGCAGTGTATTTATTTCCATTCATAACAACAGCTCTCATGTTGGTGTGGTCTTTCTTTCCAACCTTCGCTATTATTACATAGTCCTGCCTCAGCAGCCACTATAATGACTGACTGAACACTAACAAGGTGTCTAACAAGGTGTGCAGCACTCCGCTCTCCTGCTGTTTTATCTCTTTTGACTGACCTGTCTTCTGTTCTTCCTCTCTTTTTCCTTCTATCTGGCTTTTGGCGTTATGCTGAGCTGCCTTGTCAACTTAAACGATCACATAAATCTTACAATTATCTGGATTCACTGAGGGTTATTGAGGGAAATCAGAGCTTCATTTATTACTATACCCGTTGTTGATGAACAAAATGAACCAGTAGATCTATTCTTTATCTCAGCTGTTTTTTGCTAGTTGAAAGTTGCATCATTCTTCATGTCTTATTGATCCTGAGTTGGCAGAGCTGCAATTACTGCAAATATTTTTGTTTTGTTTTCAGGCACAAGTTTCTACATGTACCCATGCGATACCCCAAAAACAATTTAATGTTAATTAAAATTCGGAGAAAAAGTTACTGTGTGCAAAACATCCATCAAGAAGCAATTAAATCTATTGTTTATTCCAGTTGCCTTCTGCTCAAAGCCTGACCTTTACAGCACATTCACTGGGAAATAAAGGGAATTCACTTGGTCTGTTTATCTGAGGCAGTTAACAACAGAGAGCCCAAAATAAATATGCTTGTATTACAATTAAGCCACCCTCCTCATTAGTGTCCCTGCTAGCTGCAGCTTCTCAGACTCCCTGGTGAAAGAATCTGGGAAGAACAAGACCAGCCGATTTCAGTGCGCCTCAGAGCTGTTTGGACAGATAGTTATTTTATGGGAACATACGGCAACATCACAACAACCTGTTTATGGATTGTAATTTAAAGATTCTTTCACTCGGCGTGTGTTTACGGTGAGTCTGTATGTCCCTGTCTCTCTGTCTGTGATCCCTAGCTGAATGTAACATTTACCATAGTAGAACAGCAGGAGACATTTTGTCCATGAAACTTAATCAGCATGATGAAACATTTAATGTAGAGAGAGAGAGAGAGAGAGAGAGAGAGAGAGAGAGAGAGAGAGAGAGAGAGAGTGTAAACAGCATGTGAGAGTCAACGCATACATCACACCCTAACATCTATAAGACAAGCATGCTGGGTAATAGGACACACATATTTGAACTGGTGGCTGCAGCTCACGTCTCCACCAGCGGGAGAGAAGCAGGGTAATTATAGTTGAAGGCCAAATCTGTTCTCCTATGACGTGAACCAAAACATAGACGGGAGGCATATTTCCATTTCCCAACTGCTAAATGTGCCTCTTAGCACAAGGACTTCAATATCACTTTGTTGTTTGTTTTGAATCTGTAAAATGTCATGTTCGCTTTTATTTTGGGAACTGTAGAAATGTGTTAAATCACCCATAATCCATCTCTGGAGCCGGAAATATTCATGTCATCTAGACTGTATAATCATATTTTGGTTTTAGTATTATTGACATTGAACTGGAGATGCAGGGGGGCAGTAGTTGAGGAAGTATTCAAATCTTTAACTTAAAGTAGCTATAATCAATATTTCTATATTAACACTGGATCACCTCACTCCTCGGATGTGAAAGGACTCATAACGCCAAATGCAATGAGAATTATCCAGACCCCAGACTCTGCAGCTCCACACAGCTTTGTAGCATTTTTTTACTCATTGTTTTGGTTTTCCAGCCCACATCTTTACTGTTTTGGTCGCCACTCTCACTGTGCCACTGTTGGTTGCAGCAGGCATCAATGTTCAGCTAAAAAAAGCTTTAAAAACGCTACATATGCTAGCTCCTCAACAACAAACTGTCAGATAAACTCAATGTCTAACTCAAACAAACAAAGTGGAGCATTTAGCAGCTTAAGTGGCAAATATTTCCTTCAGGAGTTGGTGGAAACCCAAGTGGAGCTAAGAGGAGACCGAATATTAGATTTACATTCTTCAGGAGGACACAAACACGACTCCGAATACAGTAAATGTTAAAGTCCTCTGTATCTGCAGGATGTGCAATTATACTGTTCGCTAATAAGTTCACCATATCAACTTAAAGGGTGATAATATGTCAGTGTCATGTTTACAACTTATTGCCACTGCCCACCAATGACAGAAAAATATCAATCATGGCAGGCTTACGTAAAAGTAAAACCACTATAAGTCCAGTGCTCAAAATTATGGGATCACATACATAACAGAAGCGTTGCACTATTCCTTGCTGCGTGAGCTGAAGCCTGGCTGTTCACATTAAAAGCCCATTTCTCTGCACTGGTCAACGAGCGATTCTGATCCTCTGCTGTTTACTGCAGAGCTCTCCGTCACTCTGCTTGTGTGTCTTTGTGTGACTGCTCTCTGTTTACACACAACAGAAACATATGTGGTAGAAGTACATAACTTAAAACCTATGATCACAAACAGTAGTGACACGAGGCTGTTTCTAATAAATATAGTGGATGGATTTTGATATAGGATTGTGTGAAGGGACTGGGAGGGAATCGGAGGAATTAAAACTCCAGGAGAACAGCAGAGAGACAGAAAGGAAGTCAAAGGTGTTCGTGGGATGTGTATTTTATCATCTCATCAGAATCAGATCATGTATATCACATATACTATATCGTTATATATCGGTTATTGTTGATTATCAGTCTATTTTCTTGCCAGATTCGTTAAACCGTGGGGAGCTGACACACGGCACAGTGGGGGGTACAATGTTCATGGCCTTAAGTTGTCCGTTTTTAATTTGTGAACAAATATAATTAAAGCAACATTATTTTTAAGTTTTCTGAATCTGCTCTTCTGATTTACAGAATATGAATTTACAGGACAAACATTTCCAGAAGAATTAAATGTTCAGACATAGGCTGTGAAATATAATAACAATAACGGTCCAAAATGATGTAAAATGTGTAGTTTTAAGTCAAAACTCTCAAATTTTCTTGGTGGTGGGGGTGTCAAACCCAATATCTCCTAGATTCCAGCCTATAGACATCCTAAAATATATTAGAGAGTGATGCTGTCTACTAATAACAGAGGAAATCACAACTATCAAACTATTAACACTATGTACAAACACACCACCTTAACCTTATATTGGAGTATAATAGGCCTACTATAGAAGATGCATGGTAATAGCAATAAAGCAGTAAATCAGAAGTGATTATGACTGACACAGTTCAACATGTTTGAAAAAATAATGAATGAATGGGAATTAGGAAATAGGATACGATAGACACAACAACATGTGAATACGGGGAGTACCAAAACTTATATTTTCCAGTTAAAGCACTGCTTACAGAATAACTCCTGTCAAAGTGTTACACTATTATATTATATTATATTATAACATGGCCTGGGTGAATACTCAATTCTGATGCAAGGTGTCCATTAATTCCAGATGTACACCCACTAAGCACACTGTAATCTACCGCACTGGCAACTATAAACACATCTGGCAACACATCTGGTTTTCACATTGGTCCTTCAGTAAGTTTACACTGCCCCTCTGAACTATAACTATTATCACATAAGAGATCATCTCATCTCGTTCTGATATTGATTTGGGGACAATAACATGGCTGGATAGCTAGCTAGTCTTTTTTCAAAAAATACTGTCAAAATATATCTGTATTTATTTCGTTTTCCAACTCAACGTTATTGTCTTTGAATCTTGCTAGCATAACGTTAGCTTTCTGGCTCGTAGCTGAGCCACAGGGTTCTAGCTGAGCAGACTAGAAATATCTCCTGTTGCCAAGTCGTAGCTAAGGTCCGTCCTCTTTACCGCAGCAATGAACAACGTTTCCATAGCACAAGATCCTTATGATATGGTAATTATTTTTCCAGTAATAAGCAAACCCTCTGGTGTACCATGGAGACAGAGTGACTGGATTGTGGAAAAACTTTAGATTCTGGTTGCAAAACACATGGAAATATAAATTAATGGCATTAATTGTTTATTCTTTGGCAAGTGACCATGGTGTAAGTAGGATAATGGTGGTGTCCATAATCAGGAAATAATGGATGATTTGGAGACCAGAACCGTTCAACATGCATATATTATATTATATTATATTACATTATGGAATCATTATTACTGATGATACTTTTAGCTAGATGTAGTAAAACTAATTTACAAATACACAGTTGGGTCTTTCAATCCATAATAATGCCTCATAATTAATTTGTATGTTTTGTAAGTTTAAAATCTTTGTTTTTTTTTTAATTTGAAATGAAAAATACTCTTTCTACTACTTAGTTACTTTCCACCACTGCAGGAGGATGGGGTTGTGGTGGGCGGGTGGAGCGGTGGTGTATGAGGGCAGAAGGGATGAAAACAGGTCTAACCAGGATGTGGCTGAACTACAAACCGCTGAACTTCATCACATGTGAGTCGTAAGAAAGTAGCGGACAGGGAGGGCAAGTGAAATCTCTGGGAATGGAGAGAGAAAGGGGGAAAGGAAAGGAAAGGAAGGGAAGCAACTGTGACAGAAACAAGAGAGCACGGAGTGGAAGAAAGAGAAAGAGAGAGCCAAGCATTTAATGGAACTGCTGAGAGATGGTCTCTTTTCACAGTGGCACATCTCTGTAGCCAGAAAGAGACTGTGAGAGGGACAGAAAGTAGAAAAGAGGGAGGATAGATGGAGCGATAGAGGGGCACAGTCAGGAGGGACGGCCGTCCTAAAGTTGGGTCCACTTCACAGCAGCACAACACAGTCGTTAGAGAGGGATAATGGATTAGAGGGAGTCATGAGGAGAGGAAGAGAGGGAGAAAGAGAGAAGAAGAGAGCAGGAAAATGATGATAACGTTGGCTTCCCAGCAGTATGGCGCAGCAGAAGCAGAGATAATGATGGAGGGAGGGATGCACAGAGGAAGAGAGAGGGGAGTGCTGAATGTGAGCACATTGAGAAAACTCAGCAGTGAGTCGAAAGAAAAGCAGAATGGAGAGAACTGAAGAATGGAGGGATGAAAGACAAAAAATGGAGGAAGGAAACAGACAAGTGTTTTTTTTTTCTATATAGCACCACATCAAGGCTCATACTCACTCATACATATATGCACAGTGGGGGGCAGTGGGGAAAAAGGAGGTGCAGAGAAACAAAAAAGTGATGTAGAAAAAGGGAAAGATGCTTGGAACAGCGAATAGAAAGATGAAAGTGTTGATTATGGCCCTGATTCCGAGTGTTTGTGTATCTGCGCAATTTTTTTCATACCGAGAAAACACATAATGCGTCTACGTGTGATTGTATAGACATTTCCCACAAAGTTAGGTCTAATTAAGAGACAGCAGCCCTCACGCTGACAGTGGGGCTGCATGCTAAGATAACACATGCATATGTGCACACACCCACGAAAACACAGTCTGTTTCTCCACAGTGTCTTTCTCCTCCCCTACTGGTCGGGACATTAATTAGGGGCGAACACCAGGAAGCGAGACACAGAGAAAGAGCGACTGGGAAAGATTTGTGAAAGACAAATATTCAGTGTGACACCAGAGTTTTGCTTTTGACTGTTCTACTTTAGCTCAAACACCGCTGGCAAAACTTAGGAGTCAGGACGGGGCCAGTAGGAAATGGAGCGATGGCGAGACAGATAGAGGGAGACAGGGAGGTATCAAACAGGAAATGGGATGGAGGAACGGGGCAACATGTTCGCTCTCACACTCTGTCTCTCTTAGTTCTTCCACTCTCTTCAACAAGTCGGACTTGCGTAACAGTCCCCCGTCTCCCTCCTGCACAGGTTACGCGTCAGCACATCCTTTGACTGCCAGCTTCTGTCGCCTGTTTGCACATTTCAATTACAGTTCACAGTTCATTTGATAACTGTGTCCACTTTAGCTCCCCACCCAAAAAAAAAAACACACTAAAAGAGGAGTGTCGTGGTTGTTGCAGTTTTCAAATGCAATCTGTGCAGATGCTCTCTGGCTGTGGTACACGCTGCCCGAACAACACCTGAGGGCATCTCAGACACTGAGCTTCCTGTGAAAAACTGGCAGAAACCTCTCTCCACAGCCAGACGTTTCTCTGTGAACTGCTGCTAAATTATCTTTCCCTGCTCTTTCTTGCGTTTTATCCTTCTTTCTTTCTTCTTAGAATTAAGATTTTTTTTTAGGGTTTGTTTTTAATGAGATGGATCACATATTAATTGCATCATTACTGAATTTACTTGGACCATTCAATAGAACAGTCCAGATGACTCAAACACAGTAACAAACGGTCAATTTGATTTGCCTTTGGTTTAATTCTGTTTCCAATAACCGTAACAAAATGATGTTTAATCCACTTTGCAGGCTGTAATTTCAGCAGTATTACCATCTTTGACGATGAATAACACTTTCATTCCACGCCATATATGATCCTGGTTTGATGTTCCTGGTTTTAAATCCTCCACAGCACTGAATGAAATAGGCACTTCCTAATCAGCACTTCTGCTCGGCTTGTTGAAACTTCTGTCTGAGGTACTGCAACTTTCTTCGGACCACGCTCCGTACAACTGCTCCAGGCAGTCTTGTTTTCTGTCCTTCTGAATTCCTGCATGTCACCCTCATCCTGCTCTCCCCCCCACTGACTGCCTGTGGTGGCTCATTTCAAATCCAAAACCTGGTGTACGAGACTGCAAATGAGTGCACATCCGCATCCCTCCAGGCCGTGGTTTGTGCAGGCTCTGCATACCAGCCAGTCAATGCCCTGCACTCTACTAATGCTGCCTGCTTGGCTCTCCTAATAATGTGACCTGGTAATCACTCAGGCCAGCCTTGACTCGTCTCCCTCCTGGCTCTGAGAAATATTGGAATGACCTTCCCACCTCAGCCAGGGCCAAAATAGTAACCCAATTGAAGTTCAGAATTAATCTCCTTAGGAAACATTTCACATCCTCTTTAAATCATATCCTCTCTCCCACATCTTCCTCTCCACACACACTTCTTTAACTTTACCTGTAAAATTATTTCCCACATATCCCTGCATCTCTCACGGATACAGCAAGAGAGATGTGGTCTGCTTTTAAAAGAAGACAGGCGCGACCAAAACCAGAATCTGAACAACATCCAGGCCTGATGAGTGCTGATGGATGGTCCCTCCCATTGGTCACCTCCACTG